>JAFBJU010000614.1:0-122368 GCA_016785305.1 Colistium nudipinnis
AATGCAAAAATATTTGATAGAGCTGAAAAAAAAAGTGAAAAAAGTAAAACATTTTATATTATATTATGTCATCCAAAATTTGAAAAAAACCAGAGTATAGCATGTCATCCACAAATGTCAAAAAAGTCAAAAAAGTCAAACGTTTTAAAAACACTTCACACATGCATCACAATGTCAATTATGCGAAAATATTTGGTAGTGGTGAAAAAAAAGTGAAAAACATCATAGTGTAGTATGTTGTCCAAGAATAAAAAAAAAAAAAAAATGTATCAAAACACGTCATTATATTGTATGTTGTAAAACATGTAAAAAAAAGTCAAAAAATTGAAAAAAAAAACTTTAAACATGCAAAGTAACATCGGAAATCCGAAAATATATGGTAGAGGTATAAAAGCGAAAAATGTATGAAAACATCATCGTGAAGGTTCACGCTCATGTTGCCATACCAAATGAAGAATGCAAAGGCATTGTGGAAAACAAAATAGGAATAGGATTTTCTATTTTACATCTGAGTTTCGAGTCTTTATCATCAAAGTTTTATTGTTATTTTCAGTTTGATGGAAATGATATTCCATTTGTTGTCTAATTTTATGTTTCTCCATGCAACTTTTTGGTGGAAATTAAATTAAGCTTCACCTTATAACTCCAGATAATAATACTGAGACAAAGCTGTGATTGTATGAGGTGTGTCCATGAATTAAATGAACTCACCAGGAGTAAAAGTCGAACTCTCCAGACATAAGACTCTGGAAGACACCTAAACTAAACTAAGACTATACTTTCAGGGATCATTTCTATAGTTGCTAACTTGAGAAATGCGTTTCTAAAGAGTTTGGTCTCGCTGCCCACGATGAAGAGTTGAGATGTTTCCTTCAGAGCAGGAATCTGGTGGGAAGACTCTCTTTCTCCTCCACTGCTGATGATTGTTCAGTGTTTGAACATCAGACACTGTTGGAGGAAACATGTTCTGAGTGGATGTACTTAATTGGTTAAAGGGAAAACTTCAGCCTAAACTGTATTTAGTTACTAAATGTAGTCAATTAATCCTTAAAGGAAGCCCAGGCTATGCTTTTTTTCAAAATAAAGGCCAGATGGTGTTACTTAATCCTAAGAGGAAAACCAGGAAGAGGCCTGTTCTTCAGAATTAAAGTGGAACATTTTGAAAAAAACTGAAACATGCAACGCAACGTCAGTAATGCAAAAATATTTGTTAGAGCTGAAAAAGAAGTGAAAAAAGTAAAAAATGTTATATTATAGTATGTCATCCAAAATTTGAAAAAAACCAGAGTATAGCATGTCATCCACAAATGTCAAAAAAGTCAAAAAAGTAAAACGTTTTAAAAACACTTCACACATGCATCACAATGTCAATTATGCGAAAATATTTGGTAGTGGTGAAAAAAAAGTGAAAAACATCATAGTGTAGTATGTTGTCCAAGAATAAAAAAAAAAAAAAAAATGTATCAAAACACGTCATTGTATTGTATGTTGTAAAACATGTAAAAAAAAGTCAAAAAATTGAAAAAAAAAAACTTTAAACATGCAAAGTAACGTCGGAAATCCGAAAAATATATGGTAGAGGTATAAAAGCGAAAAATGTATGAAAACATCATCGTGAAGGTTCACGCTCATGTTGCCATACCAAATGAAGAATGCAAAGGCATTGTGGAAAACAAAATAGGAATAGGATTTTCTATTTTACATCTGAGTTTCGAGTCTTTATCATCAAAGTTTTATTGTTATTTTCAGTTTGATGGAAATGATATTCCATTTGTTGTCTAATTTTATGTTTCTCCATGCAACTTTTTGGTGGAAATTCAATTAAGCTTCTCCTTATAACTCCAGATAATAATACTGAGACAAAGCTGTGATTGTATGAGGTGTGTCCATGAATTAAATGAACTCACCAGGAGTAAAAGTCCAAGTCTCCAGACATAAGACTCTGGAAGACACCTAAACTAAACTAAGACTATACTTTCAGGGATCATTTCTATAGTTGCTCACTTGAGAAATGTGTTTCTAAAGAGTTTGGTCTCGCTGCCCGCGATGAAGAGTTCAGATGTTTCCTCAGAGCAGGAATCTGGTGGGAAGACTCTCTTTCTCCTCCACTGCTGATGATTGTTCAGTGTTTGAGCATCAGACACTGTTGGAGGAAACATGTTCTGAGTGTATGTATTTAATTGATTAAAGGGTAAACTTGAGCTTGATTTAGTTATAACATTTAGTCAATTAATCCTTAAAGGAAGCGCAGTTAATGCTTGTTCAAAATAAAAGTCTGACAGAGGTACTGAATCCTAACAGGAAAACCAGCAAGAGGCCTGTTGTTCAAAAAAAAAGTGCAACATTTTTAAAACATTTGAAACATGCAACGCAACGTCAGTAATGCAAAAATATTTGTTAAGGTGAAAAAAAAGTGAAAAACGTCATAGTATAGTATGTCTTCCAATTTTACAAGTAACTGAATACTTTAATGTGTTGTCCAAAATTTTTTCTTAAATTCAAAAAATTGAAAAACACTTGAAACATGCTTTGCAACGTCAGTAATGCAAAAATATTTGGCAAAGGTAAAAAAAGAAAAGAAAAACGTCATAGTATAGTATGTCGTCCAAAAATCTGTTAAAAACGTCATAGTATAATGTCAAAAATGTAAAAAAAAAAACAAAAGTCAAACATTTTAAAAACACTTGAAACTTACATAGCAAAAAGTGAAAAAAGTGAAAAACGTTGTATAGTAAGTCTTCAAAATGTTGAGAAAAATGTATAGTATGTCATTCAAAAATATCAAAAAAGTCAAACATTGTTAAAAGTACTGGAAACATGTATGAAATTGGTAAAAAAATAAAAAAGAAGAAAACTCATAGTGAAGTATGTGGTGCAAAATGTCAAAAAAGTCAACATTTTCCAAAGAGACTTGAGACATGCATAGCAAAGTCTTGCATGCGAAAATAAATGATAGCGGTGAAAACAATGGAAAAAATCTGTTAAAAACGTCATAGTATTATGTCAAAAATGTAAAAAAAAAAACAAAAGTCAAACATTTTAAAAACACTTGAAACTTACATAGCAAAAAGTGAAAAAAGTGAAAAACGTAGTATAGTAAGTCTTCAAAATGTTGAGAAAAATGTATAGTATGTCATTCAAAAATATCAAAAAAGTCAAACATTGTTAAAAATACTGGAAACATGTATGAAATTGGTAAAAAAATAAAAAAGAAGAAAACTCATAGTGAAGTATGTGGTGCAAAATGTCAAAAAAGTCAACATTTTCCAAAGAGACTTGAGACATGCATAGCAAAGTCTTGCATGCGAAAATAAATGATAGCGGTGAAAACAATGGAAAAAAATGGAAAATGTCATAGTATAATATGTCGTCTACAATATCATAAAAATGTCGTAGAATAGTATGTTGTTCAAAAATGTCAAAAAAGTTAAACATTTTACGGTCAAAATCGTCATAGCGTAGTATTTCGTCTAACATTTTAGAATATGTCATCGAATATTGTCTTCCATTTGACATTATACGTCATAGTATAGTATATAATCAAAAAAAAATTAAAAAGTTGAAGTTTTTAAAAACACTTGAAACATACATAGCAACGTCGGCAATGCGAAAAAATAAGACATTTAAAAAAAAGGCAAAAAAGTGAAAACATCATAGTACAGTATGTTGTCCAAAAATGACGAAAAAGACAAGCATTTTAAAGAGACATGAAACATGCATAGCAACGTCGGCAAGTTGTAAATATATGGTAGATGTGAAAAAAATTGAAAAGTGTGAAAAACGTCATAGTGTAGTATGTTCTCCAATATTTGACAAAAATTTGTCATAGTATAGCATGTCATCCAAAAAAAGTCAAACCATTTGAAACGCATAGCAACGCAGAAATAGCGAAAAAATATGGTAGCTGTGAAAAAAAGTTAAAAATATGAAAATGTCATGTCTTTGAAAGTTTTAACAAAAACGTCATATTATAGCATGTCTTCCAAAAATGTAAAAAACTCGAACATTTAAAAATATTGAGAGAAATGGAGACATGGCAATGTCTACAATGTGAAAATATATGGTAGAGGTGAAAAAAATGGAAAAGTAAAAACATCACAGTATAGTATGTTGTCCAAAACATCATTGTAATATTGTTTACCGTCACCAAAATCATATCATGTACCAGCAGTCCCCTTCTTATTATACTACTACTAATTTTGAAAAATACAATGAGGTTATTGTTGTTATTGTATCTTTTTTTGCTTTGCACTTTGCAGATGGTCCCTGCGCACTCGACTCACAGCCGGTTGCACATAGACATCAATGTAATTACCCTGCTCCGATGATGGCTCGTTTAGTTAAATTGTTTTTAAAAAATGGTTGTAGCTCGTTGTGCATTTACCTAGGATTAAAATGGTGTGTGCTGTCTGATGTATTGACATTTTGATGAGAAGTTATTGATGACAGAAGTTTGGATCTGTGAATCTCTCTCTTCACTCTCGTAAAATTACGACTTTAATCTTGTAATATTACGACTTTATTCTCGTAATTATGACTTTATTCTCGTAATTATGACTTTATTCTCGTTATATTACGGCTTTATTCTCGAAATCTTTCCGATTTTTTTTTCTCACTGTGGCCCTAACACTCCGTCGTCATTTTTCCGTCATCAAAATTGAAAAGAAAGAAATCACATTTCTCACAGTGGGCTCAATGTACACAGCAGGGTCATGCAAACACAAATGTTCTGTTCAAACGCTGAGATCAAAAAGTGGTGCGGTAATGTGGTCACTTACGTGGTCAACACTTAAGTTCTTACTGGGTCTATGAAGCCAATTGCTTTCACTTGGAAACCTGATCATTATGTGAATTTGTTTAAGTCCAATGTCCCAAGGTGACTGAGTGCTTAACATCAAGTCCAACCATTGTGAATTGCACACATCCCTCAACATCAGGCTATGAGGGGGCTCAGAAAGGCTACAGGTTTGAGAACAGATTCTAAGTTTCAATTTTGTCCCCAATTTGTCAAAACCCCAAATTTGATAAAGTGGTGATTTTGGAGAAATCACTTTTTTTCATACTCCTGCATTAGCACTACACATCTCAAAGCACACATGAACGAGTATTTTCAAGAAGGTAAATGCCTTTCTTATTCATATACTAAAATGAAAACAAACACTTACATGGATAGTGTTACAAGAGGTATGAGGTATTTAAGCACTGCTATACACTGTACTTATCAGTTTCCCCACACAGGAAATGATTAAACATGATATAATTGACAGGAAGGGGATTTTACTATAAATGATTAAAATATTCTATAAAAAAAGAACTGTACAATCTCGTTATTTTATCCACACAATGCCTCTCCAATGCAAAAGTAATTCAGGGTCATGCAATATAGTATTGCTGCATGCTAGAATGTTTAAAGTTGCTCTGAGCCATCACCATAACTCCATAAACTGCTTGGAAATGTGCTGTGTTTCTCCTTGAGCCAAGGTGCTGTTTCAATCATTCCCTCAGGCAGTTCCTTTTCCAGGACGTTGGTGATTAAAGCTAGCAGACCTGAACCTAAATACACAGCTACAGAATACACCTTGTTCTCTGAACTCCAGAGGCTGAGACCAAAAAGAAACAGGCTACAATTCTTGCATCAACACATCACACATGGCTGGAAGAGTTGCTCGTTCAAAAACGATATTGTTGCCTAATGAATGTACAATTAGGTCCATTACAGCAAAGAGGAGGACATTCAAATCTGCTCCATGTACATGCACGTCTGTAGATTAATGAGTTGTACATTAAAATGGGGTATCAATAACACTCGGAGAAAGTCTGGTGTTGTGTTGTGTTTTCACAACAGGACACTTTTGTTGGGACATTTTTGTGCAAGCAGATGTCACTGGGCCAAAAAGAAAAGTAGGGCAAATATGCTGCTGCTGACATAATCAACACAGAGACACAAACCTCACTGTGAGCTCAGCTTCCTGAAACCCCGAAATCTTCTGCTGACAGCTTCCCCCGGTCAGTTGTCAGGTGCCCGTGTGTTTACCATGAAAACTCAGATTACAACTCTTTCGTTCTGAGTCGCTATGACAGCCCATCAGGTCGTGTGATACTAGAAGGACTGCTGTTTTCTTTTCATTTAGGCACAGGACTGTATTTGTTGCTGTGCTGCTTCCATGGCTCCCAAATCACTGCACCTGTTTAAAAGGCATTTCCCTATTGAGTGTGGCCCTTTGGATTCTTTCCAAATGATGTAAAGACGGCCCTCTTGTAAAACAAGTCTGGAAACCATAAAGTAAATGTTTAGCGCTTGACAAATAGGTATTGTGACCTTATTCTTTAACTACCATGGGGCAAGGCATGGTGTCAAAAGTAATATAAGTATGTAGGTTGGTGAGGTTTGCGCAAACAACAGGGAAATGTATTGACTCCAAATTTTTGGAATCTAGACCAGATAAAAGTTGGTCACATGCTGCCTAATGTTATTTGCTAGCGATATAATGTTAAATCGTTCAATGACTTATGTCAAATGCATCTCAGACAAGGCCACACAGGTTGCCCATGCTTTCAGCATCAGATTAATGGAGTCTGAAAGAAATCCTGTTCCTCTGAATTCTCACACGTTCCAGTTTTTACTGGTCTCATTTGGTGGTTTCTGCAACAGTTGGGGTGAGCTTGACAAAATCCCGAGCCAGTCCCATTCTTTCCACTCAGATCATAAAACGCAATTTTCCTCCCAACAGAACGGTCCTTGTGGGTCTACCCACCAGGCACTCTGAGTCCGGCCCGGCACGCCCATGGAATAATTAAGCAAAGGCTTTCCACGTTACATCGCAGAGGAAAGAATTTCTATTTCTATTTGAAAAATCTTCTTACATTACCAGTTTATTCATATATATAAAATAAACTAAACAACAAAGGCATATAACAGCCGTTTGCAAGAGTTATTTCACAGTTGTAGTAAGGTTGTCAATCAAACATCAGTAGGCCAGGGGCGAGGAGGTCGACCCAGGTCACAAGAGAACCATCCATCATGGCTGGCGGACAGGGAGACATGCTGCTCTTGTATATAGCCCTGTTTGAACCAAGCTCACCATGGCAGCCTCACACAGTAAGCCACTCACATCAGGTACATTACACTGATAGCCAAAGCACGGCCTTACAACATATGATCCCATTCAGGAAAACATGCTACATGGATTATGTAAAATATTGTGGCACTGATAGTTCATGTAAAGCTGTGGATAAACGGCAAATGCGTTGTTGGATTTTGAGCTTTAAAACTTAACATGGTAAAGTACATTTGGACCTCAGCTGCAAGCAACTAACTGTGTTCATGTGTTAATTAGGCTCCAAGGCCAAAAAGCCAGTGGAAAAAAAAACGATATATATATATATACATATATATATATATATATATGTATATATATTTATATATATATATATATACAGAGAGAAAGAGAGAGAGATGTTTCATAGATACAGTATACAATTTACTCTGTAAATATGAACCAAATAATCTGTTCTAACAAGCCACCTCAGCCTTGTATAGGTCAGGGTTAGCATTTATTTAACATCTGGTAAGTTAAGTGATTAGTTCCCCATTATTGATTCTGCATTTGTATTTCTGGTCTGCATATTACGAGGGTACATTTTATCCATACATTTATGGCCCGGCCACCAAGGTACAGTAATCTGATTACATTAATATTGTTTCCAGGTGAAATATTCCAGAATGAAATTGTGGCAAGAAAAAAAATGCTTCTCTTATTATGTAATTTTATGCTGAGATAATATAATTGCTCACACATTTTAGGTGAAACCTATGATGTCTGTTGCTTCACACATTCAAGACTTCAAGTCTACATGTATTCCACTGGCTTAAAGTAATACTAGAATTTCATTTAAATGCGTTTAGACATTGGCTTACTTAACATATTTTTAATATTGTTTTTATCCTAGGCAGTATTTACCTTGTACACATGATTTAATACATCCATTTGCCTTGTAAGTGATTAAAACAATGATCTCATGGTTTTCCTCTCAGCTCTGCTGGGAGACGCGGTGTTGCCGAAACATTAGCTCATGGAAAAATGTCTGTTGTCTGTTTGCCAGTGTAAAGTACAAACTGTAACACTTGTTTCATAAGCAATAGCACTTCTTCATGAGTGGAGCCTTGGAGCACCCTTTTCCAGCTACATCTGTCATAAAGAACACCATAAAAATGTGTACCGAAGTTGCATGTTACAATACAATTTATTTTCTTATATTTCATTATCACTGAAACCGTTGAATAGTCATTTTAAAAGGCTTTGCTGATTTCAAAAAGCTGCATTTGACCCCGTGGTGCAGGCTCACTACTCTTTTTATTTGTTTCTTTTGTGTGTGAAGCAAATCACGGATGGATAATTATGTCAGCAGTTGTTACGGATATGTGACTATTATTTTGTAATCAAGGCAGTCTTGTAAACAACCACTAAACATGCGCACTCATTTACCAACATAAACACTCCACAGTGAACCGATTTCCAAAATGAAGGGTGCAGCTTTAAAACGCATTGATTGGTTAATATTTCAATGTGGGAGTCACATTTTCCCCCCTGACATTTTAATGATCTGTTGTTCCTCCACCTGCTGTGGATTAGAGATGGAAAGAGAACTAATCACTGCACCAACATGGTGGTTTTGGATGAGACCCAGTGAGTCACTCAAAACACTCATCCACTGAAAGCGAGCGTCATTTACAAGTTAGCTGCAGAGTCAGCTGCAGTTGTCATTAAGGAAAGGAAAAAGGCGGAGCGTTCAAACAATTGAATTCATGACGCAGGAGAGCAAATATTTGGTCAAACTTAAGGGATTAGTATATGAAAATTGTGACTGGAACTTCAGCCTGGCTTGATCTGGGATGTTATGAAATGAATTTGTCCACGTCGTCCTGGTCCAATCTCCTCTGCCAGGAACTTTGTCTCGTAAAGCCAGTTCAGTACATTCTCCCGGTGACATTAGGGAAACCATCCAGACTGTTCCAGCCACTGAAATTTGTGGAAGAAATCAACAGCTGTCTGCCTTTAAATACTGACCAACAAATCAATCCCATAATGCAATCTTGCATGTGATGACTCTGTTTATTGTGGTGGTGAAGTTCTTTACAATAGATATTTCTTTCTTATGAGCTGCAGCAAACCATATATTTCACCGTAGCTGGTTACAACCTGTATAGTATTTTCCTTTACTTAAAAGTGTGCCAGAAGGATGTTACAGCAACTGACATCACAAAGGTTAAATCTTGCCTTTTGTAAATAGCTTTTCAAGTCTAACTACTCTTGGTTTATAGTGCATGGGAACATTTCCCCAAAGTATGATGAGTGGATTCTTTGATAAAAAACACATGAATACATACTGTACATTAGCTTAGCTTTTAGTTATGCAGGGAGGCCAGTATTTAAATCAATAGGCTTAAGGCAATTGTACATTTAAACCAAAATTATTTGAAACGCATATTTTACAATATAAAATCAGAGGGAGTAACATACAAAGTAGAGAACAAAGAATGCAGCCCTTACATGCACACACAACATATTCTTTTCTTATTAATTCACTTTAACAGTTTATAGTTAACGCACATAAAAGTCTGTCTCCATCTGTAACAAATTTTATGTTTATTCTCCACAGAGGAGAATCACACATCCTGTGCATTATAAAACAAAGCAACAGTAAATAGTGTCGTAAATGTTTTCACAATCCTAAGGAAAATATTGAATGTCAAACTAGCTCATGATAAGAAAATAGCTGAAATAGCTGTTTATACCAGATTAGAAACAATAAAATGTACATCTTAAAAGCTACAAGAAAGGTGCAAATTCTTATATTAATTCAGAAAAATGCAATTCTGAGTTTTATATGTGCATGTGTGAATAGAAATGTACTTTATACGAAATTATCAGAAGAAGACAATCTAGTCATAACGTTAGTGGGTGGACGACATAAGTAAAAGAGGAAGACATAAATAGCAGAACACAGAGGCCAAGGGAATAGTATCTAAAAGCCATATATATATATATATATATATATATATATATACTGTGTACATATTTATCCTGTTTATTACACAGGTACAGTTTGCTTTTAAAGCGATAATGTAATTATCCCCCAGTGAGTTCAAGTGTGCAGCGGTATACAAAGATCCTGCCTTTTTCTGACATCTTACCTCCAGGCTATAAACCAGGGTCAGCAGTCACTCACCCAGACCTGGTCTAAGTCAAACACCTGGATCTGCTTCCTATCTGTCAGCGTCTTTCCGTCTCTCTCAGGGCAAGTGTTCGTTCACGCCCAATTAAGATGTGATCAGTGTAATATCACTGCCGTCCACCACCAGAAGAGCCATGCAGTCCAGGCCAAAAATAGTGGTGGTGAACCAGGGGGCAGGGGAGTGGAAATCCGAGAAGTGTGTATGTGTGTGTGTAGCTTGTGTTGTGCATGCTTGTGGATCTCTTTTGTGCCATGGGGAGGAGGGGAGAAGAAGGAAGGCTGTTGCTTTAAACAAGAATGTGTTCATTTTAAGGGAGAGGGGGAGGCTGTGAGCTCAATTTGTCTGCCTACTGAAAGACTGCAAGAGGATTTCTCATCATTTAACAGCACCAAGGAGGGGGAGAGAAAGAGGGAGGGAGAGAGAGAGAGGCACAGTTGAGAGAGACAGCCTCTTAGAGCTGTGAGGCAGAAGTGATGGATTCAAACCACAGAAAAGTGACAGTCTTTTTCTAACGGAGCCACAGGCAGAACACAGCCTGCCCTGGACTCTCACCATTTATCAGGAAACAACCTCCTTCGTCCCACTAAAGTTACCAGTTGAATCCTAAAACTGTTTCAACTTTTTCAAGTGGATTTGGGATCACTCCACTGAATGTTTGCTGAAGAGCTCCAGCTTCTGTTGGGCTGCAGACGCTTTTTTTAAACAATTCCAGTCTATGCAAAACAGCTGCCTCGTCACTGGTGGAATGGACTGAAGTGACAGAGAGTGAAAATTAGGGGATAGTGCACAGAAAGGACGCAGGGTTACAGCTTTCACACTTGGAATGACTCTGTTGCCGGAGAAACTTCAGTCATCTCTGGAAGGAGAGCAAGGCATCTGAGGGAGCTTCATCAATATTCTGCAGTTATCCCGTAAGCATCCTGTAAACTTTCACTTATATTTATTTCCTGTTAATTCATTTTATACTTTTTTATAAAAGTGATTTCAATTTGCTGTAGTGATCAATTGACCTGTAAGAAATCTGGCAGTGCAAATGATACGCTTTCCTGGTGAGATAAAAGAATTGCAGTGACATTTTTAAAGTAAAGGTGATCTAATAAATGGATCCTTTGAATTAATTTCAAGTCAGATTTTGAAAGTTCTTCTTTTTCCACTGTTTTGGTTGACAAGCTTTCGTTGCACCACCACCACCACTGCTGTAATCTCAGATAAGAGACTCACTGTTAGTAATTCTACTTTCCGATGACTAATCAGACAGATGACTTCGACAGACTTGGTTTAAAAGGGTTTACTCAGAGTATGGGGATGCTGGAGTGCAGTCTCTCTCCAGGCTCAGTTTTTCTTCACTGCTGATAAAACCCTGTCTGCCAAAGCACAGGACGACAGCATGTGTCAATTAAGGCACGCAGGCAACCGAGGAAGGTGTCTAGAAAATAATAAACAGCCACAACACACCTCCTGGTAGAGATTCATAATGTCTCATACTATGCCATTTATTTCTACAGAAACATAAAAGATAACCTTATCATGTCAAACTGTATGCAGCTACAGGATGTTCCTCTGAGCTCATAAGGACGGGGTGGCAGGCAAATTAATCCTGTTTTTGTTTCTGATGCCAGAATGGCGCTTGGACAAGGCAGCTTTGAGGTAGCATGCAGGAACTTATCGAAACAGTTCCTGAGACCCCCTGCTTCCCTGTCCGATCCCAAGTGACATATGGAAGAATGCACCAAGCAGCCAGAGGGACAGAACTAAACTTTAATTCATTCAAAAACTTTAACTCTCAATTACTGAGTAGGTAGTAGAGATTATTTATGTCCCATATGCCATGTTACATGCTTACCAGGATTACATGCCTGAGGACAGAATGAGGTCACCGACAAGGTAAAGAAATAGGGCAAATTTCCACAAGCAAATTGAATTTGATTCTGATCCAACACATACTGGGTGTTGAGCAGGAGACTGCCAGCTTTCAGTGGAGTCGGCACGAATTTGAACGTGCTGCACAGAGCCGCCCCTGCGAAGTGCCCGCTTTTTATCCGGCTACTGGCAAATTAGGTGCCTTGTAGTCATGTTGTGATCTCCTGCTGTAGATGATGATGATGTGATTATGAAGCATTCACAAAGAAAGTAGGACGTTGGGAATGACCTGGGTCAGTAGATATAGCATGACCCACAGGTACTGCAGAGGTGAGAGCAGTAATGGTCCTGCGTCCGGTGGGTGTAGCTCGCCCCGTCTGCCACCACCACCACCAACAACTCTCCATGTGTGTAAGGCAGCTCTCTCTAATGAGGTGACAAAGAATTTGAAGAATGCCATGCTCACGCTGAAATGAGAGGGGCAGGGGAGCGAGGCATCGGCCCGTCTGAGCACGGCTGCCCTCCAATTAACATGTGCTGAGCATGACCAAAAAGGCCGGAGCGCAACAGTGGTCAGAGACACGCTGACCCGCCCGCCGCACCTGCCTATCACACTTGGTTAAACACGAGTGAAATCCAGAAGGAGGAGTCGTGTAAACACGGACTTAGGACCCGAAGACAGTAAAACCCAAAACATTTTGGTCTGAAGCAGACTTGAAGAAATTACCCCAAAGCAGCTGCCAATCAAATCACAACGAAAATAGTTCACTGAGGGTCCCTCGTTGGTCCAAAGGCCCTGGGATGAGTGGATGGAAAGTCCCTCTTAAATGTGTCCATTCAATGACTTAGTGTTTCTGAAATTAAAGCAAGGGACAAACAAACAAACAATTTGAAAACAGGGAATCAGCGGAGTTGATTGCTTACATTTTTGCCTAAGCTGCTTACGTTACACCTTACAAATGTGTAGTACTTGAAGTTAGGTTTTGCTTTTGTGTTCTATCCTTTTATCAATCAATGAGATTTATTCTAAACTTTGGGTCATCATCTTGCTGTAGGGTGAACCTCTGTCTCACAAGTTTTCCTTTTGTCACTTGTCTTTTTTTACCACTAGACGTGAGCTGCCTAAATTGGGCCGGTAGCGTATACAACCTTTCTCAACACCGGTTAATGATTACAGCCGTTGGCCAGTCAATAGCAGCTTGTTAAAGTGAACTGATCTTAGCACAATAATGAGCTGTGGGAGCTGTTAACAGCCAGGACCGAGGAGGAGGCTCTCTGTTGTTCCCTCTGGCAGACAGTGGATGGGTTAATAACAGGGTGTCTCTGATGGGACAGATGGGACTCTCTCTGGTCCCTGGGAGTCTGGGCCTTACAAGTGTTGTTATTTAAACACACACATTAACCGGGGGAAAAAAAAAATCTTTTGCTGACACGCACATGTTGCATACACACAGACAAACACGTTTCATCACAAGCTGCAAACATTTTCCCTCTCCGCTTTGAAGTGGAATGAGGCCTAGAGCAGGAGATTCCTGGCTAACGATGTCCACCATGGTACTCGGGCACGACCACAGGGTTTCTAATAGACACAGCTCATGTTCCATGTGTGGCAAGGAAGTGAGTGGAAATAAACTAAATGGGGAATGGAGGGAGATGCCAGAGAACGCCACCTTGGGACTTGCACCCCAGGAAATATTTTTATCTATGAATTGTATGAGTGAAATGGATGTACAGACACACAAGTTCGTTCAACAAGTAGGCAGAGACATTCAGCAGTAAATCATTTTTTTTTTAAACAATCAAAACAGGCAAGGGCCGAAGCTGCTGAAGAGAAAAGTATGGCTAGTGGACATAATGAAAGAAAATCTTGAAAGTTAATAGAATTACTTTGTTACAATAACAAGTAAAAAAGCCCCAATCTGAAATCTTAAAATGTCAGTGCATTCAACGGTTGGAGTTGAATCAAACAAAAAGTGTGCAAAAGAAAACTAATCCGAGGCCACAGACTAGACAGAGAGCTACCACCACTCAACTTTGGTGCAGCACAGCAAATCTCACAGAAATCTTCACATCCAAACGGTGCAGTATCACGTGTGTCCCCGTGCTCCTACTCACATGCAAAACAAATGTGAAGGGACCTCACCACGGGTGCCCAGCCTCCCAGCCATGCAGCACTCTGCTAAGGGAAAAAGAAATAGACACCATGGATCCAAAAACATAAAAGGTGAAGGCATAAACTCAATAATATTATGCAAAACAAAGAAACCTCAAATAAAGCTATACAACACCACTCACCCCATTGTATTAAAAAGTGTGTGAGATGACGATATCTCTTTGCATGATGTGAAAACTATTTGACATTATAGTTTGTGTCGTTCAGAATATGCTGAGAAGAAATGGACAGTATTATTTAATACTATAGTATCCGGTTCATGGTATATCTAATACTGAACAAATGTTTAGTTATTTTTTTGTCTATGTTTGGGGATTTTTTTATGTATGTTCCAATACAGGACACAAAGGAATATATAAATAATAATCATACTTTTTCTGTGAATGTGTTTTCTCATTTAACCTAATGTCAAAAAGACCAACAGGTTGCACACGAGTGTACTGTGCAGATTTATTTTTTTTTCCAGTAAGAAAAAGTGTTCACACATCTGTTCAGATAAAGCCAGAATGGTTGCCCGTGCCAGGGTTGTGTTCTTGAAGACTGCATTCATCTTCCCCATGTCTCCAACCTAATGCGTTGGCTGCACGCCCGGATTAACAATACAAAAAAATGTCAGCTCTCAAATTTGTCTCCGGACATCATATGGCAGATTATCTTCCACGTAGATATAGGCTGGAATAAATGTGTGAGGAAAGCCCTCTTAAGATTGGCGATCATGACGCAGCTCCTCGTAAATCAAGCCAATATAGGCCTCACTATAATGCTCTCCGATTAGAAAGGCCCCTCCTGAGTCCGGGAGGTGTTCAACAGGAGTCCTCTGTAATCCAATATGCAGTAGCCTTCAAATAAGGTGCCCCGGGAGTTCACCACCTTGTTATCCTCACACAAGAGTTCCATTCTCCTCAGTGTCATCGCCTTTGCTTCCAAAAACACCACGTCATCTTCAAAAAGTGCCTGCGCTTATTTTTCCTTTGTCTTCACGATAAATTTAGCTCAGCTTCTCATCTTTTTGAGGAAGGGTTTGGATTGCGCTGCGGGACCCAGTGAGAGCGACTGTAATTGAGAAAGATTTAATCAGAAATCAGAAATCAGCGGTGACACAGGTTAGGGTAATGTTACATAACATCCTTAATTAAATTCCACTGCATTCCTGATGCTTAAAGTAAGCTTTTGGTCTAACAGTCAAATGAGAAACAGACTTGGTCAAAGAGGATATACACAACTTATGATTAATTGCCTTTCAGTGTCTGAATTCAACTTATTTCCCTGTTTTTGTAAGAGTTATTGGCAGGACTGATGAACAGTTTCTGCGAATAGAATCATCTGGTGGTACTTCAGATTTTCCAGAATCAAAGATGTCCAGGCCTGCAGAAGGGAGCAGATTGGAGTGTTTCTTTGTTTCAAGGATAAGCAGTGGCATTCCCCCAGACAGAACCTGAGCCAGCACAGCAAACTAAGCTAAACACACTCCCTAACAGCAATGACTCATGAGATCAGCACATCATTAGACAAAATAAATATTTGTTGTAAGGCCAGCAGAAGGGAATTAATAACTTTCAAACAGTGTATAGTGGATTTAATTGATAGTCGAAAACGGATTTAAACAATGCAGAATTAGAACCAGATGAATTAATGACACTTAAAAGCCATTGGGAAAACTGCAGTGTCAGCTCGGTCCAGTGTAGCAGCCAAGACGTTCTGGATTAATGTATTAAAAAAAAAGAATTCTGTCATGGAAAATAACAGCAGTTATCAGGCTCCTGGTGATTTTCCTCTTTTCTGATCTAATCAGCATCTCAGGTGTTACTGGGATGTGCAGGCACAGGACATCTGCGCCTGCCTTTTCTGGCCAGCCTTCCTCTGGTCTCAATCAGCATTGCTGTGAAACACCCCATTGTTGCCCTGTCAAAATGCATGAATCCTAACTCTAATTCCAACAGCTTTGATTTCTAGGTGGAACACGCTGTGTGATTTGCTGAACAGTCAAGCTACAATAGTAATTCAGTTATATGTTTTTTTCACAATGATAAAATCTTATTCTCAATATTATCCATTCTCCTCAGGCTTTTGTGAGTTGGACGCACACTCATGGAGTCCCCTTCAATGGTCCTGCTGGGGCTCCTTGTTTATGGACTAGCCTGCGGTGTCCAGCCGACTCAGGGGAGTCCGTCGGCCAGCAGCCATGGCAAGGACGGGACCCAAGTATTTGAGAGCAGTGAAAATGGTTTCGAGAGAGAGTTCCTTTACGCTGGAAGGAGCAAGCGTGCTGCGGATGACCAGCAGCAGGACAAGTGCTCCTACACTTTTATTGTGCCACAAAAAAAAGTTACAGGAGCCATCTGTGTCAACTCCAAGGAACCGGAGGCTCTGCTGGAGAATCGGGTCAACAAACAGGAGCTGGAGCTTCTAAATGTGGAACTACAGAAACAAAAGAGGCAAATTGAGACCCTGCAGCAATTGGTGGAGGTGGATGGAGGTATTGTAAATGAGGTCAAGCTTCTCAGGAAGGAGAGCCGAAACATGAACTCCAGAGTCACTCAGCTGTACATGCAGCTGCTCCATGAGATCATCAGGAAGAGAGACAATGCTCTAGAATTGGCCCAGATGGAGAACAAGATCTTGAACCAAACCTCCGAGATGAAGCTTCTCACCAGTCGATACAAAGATCTCGAGCACAAGTACCAGCACTTGGCGTCCTTGGCCACTAACCAATCCGGTCTCATTGTCCTGTTGGAGGAGCAGTGCCAGGGTCGCCCTCTGCCTCGCCAAGTGCCCATCCCCCAGCCACGGCCTCAACCACCTCCGCCATCACCACCCCTCAGTCGGCCGTACCACCCACCTGTCCTTCCACGAATTAGCAACCCGATCAGCAACGAGATACAGAGTGACCAAAAGTCGCCCCCAGCTCTTCCCACCATGCCCACCGGCACACACAGCCCGTCCACCACCGACAAACCCTCCGGTGAGTGGACAAACTGCCTTGTGAACATCCATATGTCAGTTAGCATCCCAAACAGTTGTCACAAACAAACCATTGTGTGTCTGTGCTATTGTCAACCTCTTAATCATTAATCACTCCCTTCCTTCATAGCCAGTGTTAAAGTGAGAACAGAAATTCTCTTGTCTACCACCTATTGAGATGCATATTATCTAATTGCCATAATCCAACCCACACAAAGCATGGGCTTCACTGACTCGCCTACTGCTGCTCCCTCCAGAAAAACAAAAAGAAAATGGTATTAAATTAGTGGAAAAAGAACAAACCATTCCCAACATGACTACTGGGAGCTTTTTCCATCGGCATGTTGTGTTGCTGCTTGCCATTTTCACGGGGCTGCATGTGAACAGTAGGCTTTGTTTGGAATGTTTGAAAGGAGGCAAGTCATTTTCTCCACACAGCCACGCAACTACCATCCCCGAAGACTTACATAAAGCGTCAACACGAACAGAGAGCTATGCAGGGGGAGAGGAAGGAAGAGAGAGACCTGAAAGAGCAGCAGATGGAGTCCACGGAAGAAGGGGAGTGGGGGGGGGGGGGGGGAGAGGGAGGGGGGGGGGGGGGGCAATGTAGGAACAGAGATAGATACTGGCAGTCAGTGATGTCATTTGTTCCACCAGGCGAGAATCAGTCATATGTTCCACCAGAGCAGCAGACTTTATCAGGCAGAACTGAACAGGGCAGAGCGGGGCAGCTCTCTGCCGTGTATCAGCTCAACAGAGACATTCCTCAGAGTAAATGGATGGCAGAGCGAGGGCCAAAAGACAGATCATTCACAGTGATTTCATAAGACCAAAAACACCCTTGTTTTTGAGGCGAGTCAGTTATTGCTCTATGTCCAATGAGCAGATCACATAAATATGTAATATTTGAAGTCTTTCATATAACTTTCAGAGCCCTTCAGTATGATCCCGTATTTGTTTCCATAAACACTTTGTCGGATGGGCCAGCTGGCAAACCACACAAGTGTGAAATTGCTAGGACTGAAACAGTTTCTAGGCCAATTGAAGCAGGGGAGACAGTTGCACAATTAGTGTTTTTTTCCACATCTATCGAGTTTGATAGTTTGGATGAAATCACAACGGCACACAGGCAAATGATGTTTACCTGATTTGCATCATAAAACCAAGTATAGGGGAATAGTGACCTTGCTCTTAATCTACAATATACTTATTGTAGATTACCTATATGAAGTTACAGTTACTGAATGAATATCTCTAACAGTACTTTTTCAGCTTTAAACAAGTAATGTATCTTAATAACATGTAATGGAGGGTATTTTCACAATATATCTTAATATTGGCAAATGCTGTCTTCAAACCGTAATTTGATGCCTTCATGGATATACCTCAACTGAAAATAACGTTTTAAAATACAAAGATCAGACTGAATAGTGAAATAATGATCCCGCAGTGAAATGCGCCACAGACGATTGAAAGTTGTTGCTCCTGTTTCATCATTCAGTAGTCAGGATTCCCTTTGCCCTCATGCCTGTGTTTCTTTTGGCTGCGCAGCCGGCAGCCATTTCCCTTATGAGCGTAGGAGCCAAAGTCAATTCGACTGTTGAAATCAAACCCTCTGATGAAAATTGGAGTTCCCTGTGGCAGAGTATAGCAACTCTTTGTGTCACTGGCTTTTGCTCTTTTTCCTTTTCCCTAGGTTTCTGACACGCTGTAGCGAGCAAATGGATTTTACACATTAATAGGGGTGTAATGAGTCTCCAAAACCACAAATCTGTTCAGACTGCAACTATCTAGCCTCTGTTCAGTTCACACTTACATTTTTGTTTATTGTTTCCTTGTTTAGGCTGGGAGTGGGGGTAGGAAAACCAAAATGGTCGGAAAGTTAATTGCAAAATGGGAAATGTATGTACTTAAAAAGCTGCACTCCCAGTGGTATCACAACTTTTAGGATAGAAGATGCTTCCTTCCAGTATGACTATACAATATTGTAGACTTTTTTGTCAGGGTTCCTGTCTCCGTTTTAGAATCGTCAGGTTGGGTTCGTATGCAGGCTTGAACCCAAACACACACGTGTCAAGCATAAATACTAGTCTTTATGAAGGTCTCAGTAACAATACAAAAATACACCCGTCACCAGATGAACACCATTAGGGAGGGGCAGACAATCGCAGTCATCTGACACGAGAGGGCAACCAAACTACAAGGGAAAACAGATAATGACAAGACAAAACATGAGCTACACTAAACATGACATAACTTAACATAACTGCCAACGCACAACACGTCACAGCTCCTCGTGTTTCACATGTCCTGTTGTCGTCTTTCTGTTAAGGTCCTTTTAGGGATTGCCTGCAGGCTCTGGAGGACGGCCACACTGCGAGCGGCATGTACCTGGTGAAGCCAGAGAACGCCAACCGACTAATGCAAGTGTGGTGTGACCAGAGACACGACCCGGGTGGCTGGACTGTGATCCAGAGGAGAGTGGACGGCTCTGTCAATTTTTTCAGGAACTGGGAGACATACAAGGTTTGGCAACCTCACCCCTAATCCACATGCTCATTGTTTGCATTCAAGCTGTTGGCTTATGTAGGTGGTCTCAACACTAACCAATGTAAGCGAGTAGGTGATTTTTCAGTTCGTTTCTGAATGTCTACCTGCCTCAGTCACTGCCACAGCTTCATGACTCATTAATTCCACCAATATAACTTGTCCTTGCGAAAGGATTTAACACTAAGGAAATGAGGAATATTGGACTTACATTCGTTGGCCCTGGCAGCATTTATGCGTTTCCTTTTTGACTCCTTAATGAGAATAAACAAAGAAGGCTTTGATGAACATTATTTTTCACAGAGGAAACCCTATTTACTTTATTTTGTGAACAGGAACCCCCCCCCTCCCACAGGAAAAAGCAGTTCACTGGTAAACAGCTGTTTGCTGGCCAAAAGTTAACAAGGGTCCTGATTACATCTTTGCTGAGGGCAACAACGGAGATGTTTCCATGGTTTTTACAAAGACCTTTCAACCACATGAGATTTGAAATTGCCATTGGAAACACATCAGAAGGGGTGTTTCCATGACTCACAGCATGTTTAGAGTCGGGATACCACAGACCCTTCGAACAGATTGACCAGAGCCAGAACAAAGGCTGTGTCGGATTTCACATAAATACACGTATTCCACCTTGTGGTTTCAATACACAAAATAATTGTCTAAATGTGGACATCCAATACAAGCTTTTAACCAGACTCAGTGGGTCCATATAGAAATATGTTCCTTAACAATAAACAACACCATAGAAACTCATAACTACCACCAGAGCATGAGCCATGAAAGGGGATTATCCCCCCAGATATGCAAACAAAGCGCACAAAGCTTCTCAAAGAGCTTCCAATAAGAATTCCCCCTCGCTGTATTGATAATGCTTTCCTTATCACTGCACTTCACAGCAAGGCTTTGGCAATATCGATGGCGAGTACTGGCTGGGGCTGGAGAACATCTATTGGCTGACCAACCAGGCGAATTACAAATTACTGGTGACTCTGGAGGACTGGTCGGGCAGAAAGGTGTTTGCAGAATATGCAAGTTTCCGAGTGGAGCCTGAGGCCGACTTCTACAAGCTGAGGGTGGGCCGTTACCACGGCAACGCAGGAGACTCCCTCACCTGGCACAATGGCAAACAGTTCACAACCCTAGACAGAGACCATGATGCTTACACAGGTGAAAGACTCAGTGATATAACATGTTCAAATATTGCTTGCCAAAGCACTTATCATTTTACAATTGTATTCATTTTCTTTGTTTATCTTTCTGTGTAGGCAACTGTGCCCACTACCAGAAGGGAGGTTGGTGGTACAACTCTTGCGCCCATTCAAATTTGAACGGAGTCTGGTACAGGGGAGGACACTACCGCAGCCGATACCAAGATGGTGTCTATTGGGCTGAGTTCCGAGGAGGAGCCTACTCACTAAAGAAAGTGATCATGATGATCCGTCCAAACCCAAATACGTTCCATTAAGCATCCTCGGAACAGACACTGTAATGTATCTCTCACTAAACAAAAAAACCTTGACAGCGCCTAACACCCGTTCAAACATCATCTCCTCGGTTCAAGTAGCACCAGATGAAACCAGATGATGTTTAATGTGCAATACCAAGACCATCACGCTGATATGCTGGTACCTCCTGACAAGTGCCAACAACTTTGTGTATCTTTTTTCAGTTGCTTTAGTTCAGTAAAGATGTGCTCTCATTGCTCAGGAGTTTTTTTTAAATACACTGTCTTTGATACAACACAAACCTACTCAGTTGACAGTGCTATATTTTTTTAAGAGTGAGAAATACTGTGTGAACCTAATTTGACATGAAAAGAACAGATAATAATATTTCAGTTAAGCAGCTTTGATATGAATCCTAGATATACATATATACATAGATAATGTGTGAAAAGTTTTTTGTTTGTGTGTTTTTCAACAATCAAATGGGGTTGACACAGGAAAAGTATCCAGTGACTTTTAAATTCATTTTTTCTTCAAATTTATAGGAAACACTTGTTGTGTAATATACGTTTACTTTTCAGGCCAGTTTTGTCAATTACATTGAAATGTACTGTAAAATAGGTCAATATCATTTCTGTAACCAAAAGCCAAAAATGTTAGTTGTAAAAAATGAAATGATCTACAGTCATTTCATATGTTATAAGAAAAAAGAATTACATATTCAAAAAATTGGAGTTCTCATCAAACCCCTGGTTTTAAAAAATCTCATATCGAACAGGTATTTACCTTTTTGCTTGTATAAACTAAGCACTGTATTTACTGTATAAATGTAGTAGTTTGTTGATGTCAATAGATCAAACACATTGCGTTTGTACATAAGATATTTGTAATATAATGTATTAAAACCTGTTATGTCACTTATACGTTGCAATAAAATATGTACAGCTTGAGTGTTTCCTCTTTTTTGTGTCTCTTGGTATAAAGCACGACAAATGCAAACACACAACAGCCAAGTAACACTGATACGTATTTCAAAAGTGAAAGTATCTGAATTATGACATTTTCACTAGCGAGTTATACATATGAGTCAGGTAGAGAATATATTATTAAAATGTGTAATTCGATGTTGTTAATCCCCGAAAAAGATGCCTAAAACAGTACCTCAATAAACTGAAGCCTGCAAAAATACCATTTTAAATATGATTTACTGTATGAGAAATAAGAAAAGTACTACTCAAATCAAAAAACAGAAAGATATCATTTATGTCATTGCAATTTCATGATGTGTATTTAAGTATACAGCACATGCATTCATCATAGCCTTTGTTGTTCGCCAGTGCAAAATACATTTCAAAATGCCATGGTATTATTTAAAGTGTATAAAAACCGTCTCAAACACTTTTGCCACTTTCATGCACTGTTTCCATACAGAGCCAGTAGATTGAGGGGGGACAAATGAAATGTGACAAGCTTGTAAAAACTAATGCATCCAGCAGCCCCATCCATTGATAGCAGAAATCACCTTTCCTTCATCATGTGTCAATGGCATTTCCAACGCTAGCTGGAAAATAAAGCCCCAATGGCTCTACACTGCAATAAACCAAAATCCATGAATGTCATAGTTTGAGACAAGACTTGAGTTGAGCTTTTCGACAGTGCACGGAGCGTCTGAAATCAATTCATATAATTTTGACTGACAAGTTTACAGACAAAGCAAGATTGTCTGCAGAGACTAATTATCAACAGAGCAAAACGTGTTTTGTTCCATGTAAGTTCTATCACTCCAAATAAAAGTTAACACACCAAGTGAGTACATTGTGGTGCCAAAGTGAAGACTGATGCTAACGTGACAGTAGCCCTTGTCCTCCATTAAACTGACACACACTGGCTGCTGAAGCTGGCTCAAAAGTCGAAAGAGTTTTCTTTCCCATGACAACGAGGCTTTGGATGGGACAAAGGAAGACATTCATCACTGTGACTCCCGCACTTGTCAGCTTGGTTTCTGCTACAGATGGAGCAGTTTGCATTGTGCAGAGTTAGGTAGACGCCTTTCCATCGCGATTTTTAAAACAAGTTTAAATGTGCTTCGTCGATTAACCTAACCATGGTAAAGGAGAGGATGGTGTTTCATCCTCTCCATAAACAGAGACGACCGACTCTTTGGATGCCATGTACGTCTGAGGACTCACCACCATGGAAAACCCTCAGTAAGGGTGGCCTGCGCAGCCCCCACTTCTCAACCAACATGGAAACCCATGGGCCGACACAGTGCTCACTCAGCACAAAGAAAACCACATTTCCTGATGCCTTCAAACCTGAACCTTCAGATTGGCCTGTATTGTTGTTTCACATCTGCAGAAGTCTGTGTCCTTGTGCTTTGAACGGAACCATTTGCAGCTTTCCTGTGCTTTCGCACATCGTTTCACTCCACCTTTTGGGTAAATGTAGTCACACCATGAGAAACCACCGCACAAAGCTTTCACTGGGGGCTTTAACCACTAACATTTCAACTTTAACTTTGAACCAATGTTGGCACCCACAAATTGATTAGGCATTAATGTTTAAAACCTCTGTAACATTATTCATGAGTTAAGTTTGACATTATGGAGCTCTGAAAAACATACTTGACCTTTGGATATCCATTTTAACATATACAAATCATCTTCATTAAAGATGTGAAAACATGTGATGACACAGATGTAAAGGACAAATACAAATTTTCACCGACGGTCTCAGCACAATAAAAAAAAATACACACAGTCAGGAAAGGGTATAAAAAGTACAAAGTAACAGACAACAGTACTAACTTACCTATCCTAAGGCCTTATCCTAACTCTTATCTTACCTGACTATAACAAAGAACCATGAAACAACCAATGACGCTGACAATGAGTGCCGGAATGCTTAGCGTGACACACAAGACGAAATGGCAACGAGACAAGGGACACAGACTGTATACGTATACAGGAAGGGAACCTATCACCAGGTGAACACAATAAGGGAGGGGTGGACAATCACAGTGGTGGGAGAGCAGACAAAGGCAAGAAGTGCTCATCGGACATTAAACAAAAAAAAACTTTTTTGAAAGGGCTCAGAAATTCGAATGCAAAAAACATATTTTATACTCACAGTAACCTTGAAATCAAATCCATCTTTCTGTCATTGCCTTTTCCTTTCTCTTCTTCATCTTTCCATCTCTCCTTGGCCACATTGTCACGTTACACCGAGGAAAACTTCTGCCACTTCTGTGAAATGTTAACAACCCAATCATTGATACCTTGGAACACTGTGGAATACAAAATAGTGAGATTAAGGGAAACGCTATAAAAAAATAAAAGAGTAACCAAGTCATTTATTGAAATGACTCCCCAGAGCTGCTTTGCAATTACTGTGATTACACATGGTTGTTATTAAGAAATTCCTCAAAATAGAAACACATCGTGTGGTCAAGCTTCCCTTGGGGAGAATAGTCACTTCATTGTTTATTACATTACTTACATAGTGGAACTAGTGAGTTTTTTTTTTCCATTTTCCAAAAGCTCAGCATTTGAACTGATTTCCAAATGTGGAGATGTGCACATTTGCTTGTAACTTTTCAGCCACATGCCATGACCACTGTTTCATGTTCTTCCAAAATGTCTGTAAGTCCTCTCCAGGGAACTTACAGGAAATCTCTCAGGGATGGATGGGAGGAAAATTTTCCTCAGCACAATGGAAATGTTATTTTACAGAAGGTATTTCTGGAGCTTTAAAAGTGCTGTATTAATTCACTGCATCAAAAAACTTTTAGCGGGTAGGTATCTTTACTGTTAGACCATTACAAATCTGTATTGCAACATTCAATATTACAATGCATTGCATCTTTTGGGAAGGGGACAGTAATAGTTCATTTTTTTCAGCCTGTAACCTTTCAGACTCTTCACGCTGCATTTTCATCTTTAGCAATAATTGCTCACAGATGCATTACAATACACATGCAAAATTCACGGTTCTCTGGTATAAGTTTGAGTGAGACTTTTTGATCAACAATTTTAGGTTATTAAAGTTAAATCCA
This sequence comes from Colistium nudipinnis, assembly GCA_016785305.1. NCBI lineage: Eukaryota > Metazoa > Chordata > Actinopteri > Pleuronectiformes > Rhombosoleidae > Colistium > Colistium nudipinnis. Next base: position 25,281 of record JAFBJU010000614.1, read on the forward strand.
TTTTTGGCAGCAAACAAAAAGTGCAGGAAATCAAACAATCCAAAAGAAAATATAAAAATCAATGTTAAAATTACATTTAATCCAGATTATGTAAATGAAGATGTGAATGCATGCTCTATAAGAAACTAGTAAAGCAGTTCAACACAGACACAGCAGTAATCAGTGAGTCAAAATTACTGGAACATAGGTCATCCCAAATAAGGGATTGACTCAGTTTTAATAAAAGGAAAATATGAACAACATGAATAGGCTTATACTGGAAAAGGAGTGGTTTCTCTGTGTCTGACAAATGTTCCTCTCCCCGATTTTCGCTTGATATGTCATGTTAACTAAGCAAGGGGTAATTATCATAAGTCACATAAGCTTTTTATTTATCCAGAGGTTCGTAGAACTGTAGGCGTTGATATATAAATCACCCTGGGATCACAGAATGGTGCAAATTCAGCAATTCAAAATTCAATTCAGGGTTTTTTTGAGATAATTAATGGGACAGGAAGAAACAAACTATTATTCGCAAATCCCTTTGCGTTTAATATTCACCAAGGTTGGTATTTTAATCACTTGATTAATTGAACTGAATGACACAAACTAAAACATCCCAAATAAAAGTAAGGAAATAAGGACCCACCAGTCATGTTCTGGATGTAAAACAACTTTTGCATTAACACAAGGGATTCTCATCCTGATAGTGAAATGTAATAACGACTATACATGTGTGTAATTTTCCTCCATTAAACTGTGAGGGTCTGTCCAACTGAGAGGCACAATACATCATACCCATAGAATGCAGTTAAAGACCCCTTGTGGAAACCCCGACAGCCTCGGGTTTCCTGGCCTTGTATTTGTGGTTCTTTTTCTTCTCCTATTCCACTGAACAGAGCAATTTTGCATATTATTCTAGTATACGATGTCTGTGCAGCCCTGTAATGCTGTCATTTCAAGAATTCATTCAGTCTATTAGAAATCTCTGCCATGAGTGATGATTATTTCACCGTATGTTGCGTTGCAAATGTGTTGTTTTTTGTTACTGAGCTTTTCAGTGTGGGGCGCTTTATATTATTATTTCAAATAATTACACACAAAAAGTGTGAAATTCTTCTCATCGAAGCGGGTGACAAACTGCACCAAGCTGCCTTAAAGCACAGTTGGAAACTATGTGGAGAAAATGTCAACGAAGCACATAGCTGGCCGGTTTTGTGGTTTATTGGTCATTTGGCGCCCTCATGGTCTTGCTTTTTTTTTAATTCGAAAACACAGGTAAGGCTGCAGGAGACTGCTGCTCAGCTGCCACTTTATGAATATAAAGTGGCCCTTCAGTTGCATTTTAACACAGTGGGGACGGAGGCCATAACACTGCTGAGGATTAGGTGGAGAATTTGATTGGGGATCGTGCAGGGGCCCTTTTGGTGATACATTAAGTTTACTACCAGCCATAGCCATACCAGCCAGACCAAAGCAATTTATTGTTTTATATTCTGCTACTTGGCCTCTGTGATTGCAAATGAGATAGTTTCCATGCTCACTGCCTAAAGCCAAATAGATCATGCAGAAGGAAAGCTTCTCCCTAGACATCTGGTTTGGTCGTCTTTATCAATCGAAATGGCTTTAACTTGATTCTAACACCAGTGACCTTTCATTTGGTCAAGTTAATGTTTAGGTAAGTCATGTTTTTGTCGATTTAATAACTGTGAAATGCTCTGACTTACAGCTTGTTAAAGAAAAGGACATCATTCTGGGTCATTTTACATCATATTTATGTGAAATTGCACTGACAAAGAAACGTTTGTTATTCTCTAGCTCCCTCTAGAGGGAAAAAGTAACATTTGCATCAAGTGGTTTTCATATATATATATATATGGAACTTTGAATTCTATGAATTCCAGCAATCCATTATAAATACAGAGGACGTCTTGCTGTTCAACACATACTAAACCAGATAATTAAAGGGTGGCTAAACAGTACATTATGCTTTGGTTTAGCCTTTATCACAGGCTATAAGGTGGGACGTTTCATGCACATGTGATAATAATAATAATAATAGAATTGTGAGATCCAAAAAGACTAATCAGAGCCAAATCAGCGTCTTTATTTTACAAACAAACGCATTATTATATTGACATTTTTTTTTATATAATAAAAAAGCAATTTACAAGCTTAAGAACCAAAATGAAGCAGCACAGAATGATTATGAGTAAAATATATAATTTGAATAAATATATTTTATTTCATGCTATAAAATAAATTCATAAATGGCAATAGATATAACATCAGCTCTAGCTAGCTTCATTTACTTCATAGTTGTACAAAACAGTAGAGTTCTGAGGTTCACAGTTGGGTTGTGAGGTTGTGTGTAGTAGAGTGGACAAAATAGGGGGTTAGGGCATTTCTGCTGTCATGGTTCACTTCGTGGTCCCTAATGCTCCTCAAGCTTCAGCTCTGTGGAAAATATGGGCTCATTGAGACCTTGAGGCAGATTGTTTGGGAACCACTGACTGAGGACTTTGTTTCCCCACCTGAAGAGAAGTGCACAAATATACTATGGACATTAAATGTATGTCCAACGAGACCACCTTAAACACTAAATACCCTGAGTTCTACGTTGTTGTTAGTTCATTTTTTTGCCTTCTCACCAAATACATACGAGCCAGAGACATTATAGTGCAGAGTTAAGGGAGTTATAAGAGGAAAATAGATGACAGCTTGACTGAAAACACCCCCTCTTATCCTTAACAACTACAACTACAGTCTTACTGCCTGACGAGCTCATGGAGACCACTGAACCTCAGCATGACAAACAGATAGCCCCACTCCACTAAACAGTGGCTTTACAGCCCCAAATCCCTTTCATTATTAAAACACAGCTGGAGGTGCAAATCTGAACAGTGCCACTGAGTTTGATAACTGGACCGCCCGCTCAGTTCTTGCGCTGCAGTCTGGTGACTGCCACTGGATTTTCACTTAAAAAAAGAAAACAGCAAGCAACACCACATTTTGATCTCTATATGTATATATATTTTCTGAAGAGGAAGTCAACCCGTTCAAAGTTTCAGAATATATATAAAAATGTATCAATATCAAATTGTCCTGGTCCTCCTTAAACTCAACTCTTCTCCCTGACATTCGCTTTGATACATGACAGGCCAATATTTCAATAGGATTGATGATCCCAATACACCACTTTTAAAAAGGTTATTGCTTTTTTTCAACACAGTGGACAGAAACTGACAGAAAAGCTATGGAAGACTTAAGATTTCTTTCTAAGCCTGTATCAGTGTTTGTAAACTACCTGAAGTGAGTTTATTATAAAAGGAATAGGACGAGCTGCAATTTCAAAAAGTAGTCTGACAGCATTCCCTGTAAACACTTCCTTTTGATTACTTGTGGCCCATAATGCATCTCCAGTTCCTCTCAGAGGTGTGGAACTAAAAGTTGACAAAGAGACGATTCGAGTGTATCAAGGTCAGCTGGTTCTGTAGATGTATAGTATTACTAGGAAGTAAAGATAGTTCACGAAAAGCATTGATACAATTTTCCCTCCACACAGCTATGATGAAGACATGGACTTGTTTGCTTGTTTGAAAAAAAAAAAAGACTAGTCTAAAAGCACCATATAAGGGGAAAAGGTCCCAACCAAAGTGACTGAGGCCATTACAGCTGAGTCCCTCTAAGGGGAACTACAGAACTGGATGGAATTGGTACGTACTATCAACGAAAACGTTTAAGTGCACAATCGATGACACAAATACAAGAAAAGTCAAGTTAAAAAATGAACCATTGGCTATTTTATACAATTTTTGTGGTTGAGCAACGTGCAATTCAGCTACAGAATATGAAGGTAAGCTTTTTTTTTTTCTTCACAAATATTCCGTTTACTACCAGATAAACAACCAAGGCAGCTGTTCCACTGCCAGATGCTCTGAGAGTAAAAGGCGGAAGAAGATTTGTTTGTCATGCATCTCCTTCCTTTATTGAAATGTCTTTAACTAGAGTACATTGCTAAGATTGTCCTCGGTGGCGGGAGAGGAGGCGTACAGATATAGAATCATGGGGGAAACGTCTTGTGGGGAACAAGTCTGCCTCCCTTGATTGTAGTCAATTGGTTCAAAATGTGTTTAACATTAAATCAGTTTTCCATCCCATGACATAAAAAGGTTGTGATTTAAGCTATGTCTATGCAATCTCAAGGCCACTTAACAATAATGTGGCCATAGTTTGTTATAATCTCTCTATTCAATCCATTTTAGAATGAAAGAGGCACAGAAATCTAAGTGCCAGAATCTAAAATGTAAAGCTTGTGGCAAGGCACTAAGTTTAAGATGCCACTTTTTGTGGAGTTTTGTCTCTCTTGTTTATATTGGCTTCAAGCAATTACAATTGCACAACTTTCAAATTGTCTGCTTTTTTATGGCTTAATATATGACGATAATAATGACTTTTCTGCTTGTCTCCTTATCGAATTGTTAAATTTTTACACAAGTGATTGTTATAAGCTGGGAAGCATACATTCCTTGCAAATAGCAATAAACTAGTCCTACTTTAAATTAAGAACCTATTCTTAATAGGCATTCAATAATGCAATACAGTCAAATGTACTGTTAAAAATCACCTAGTCTTTGGTGTTATTAATTGGCACAAAATGTTTGAGAAGTTTGTACTTATTACTCAAAAAACATTACTGACAATAATGCAAGACAGTATGCATGTCCTCCTCTTTTCATGGTGAAGGGCAAGAATCTGGATAGCAGAATCAAACAAGTCAGCTACTGATTCCCATGAGGTCAGATCGGCTGTCAAATCAGCAACGGACAGAAATAAACTTGAATTTAGTTAACATTCATCTAAAAAGCACTGTATAGGTTGCAAATGATGACGATGACCAAAAGCACACGATTTTCAAAAAAAAACTAGCTATCACAATTTTTGCAAAATCCCTAGATTTTGGATTCCCATCTTAACTGTCAACAAGTAAAGTCTATGGCCGCACATTCACTGGAATGAACGGGCAGCACTTTTGACGCAACATTGGACAGAAGCACCAAAACACTTCAATCTCTCACCAAATGCACACAAAGTAAAAAATAATATGAAAAATGTAAAATAATCAAACTCAATTCTTCGACAAAAATTCAGTATCGAACAAACGGGACAGACTACACGCATTAATCCGGTGCGCTTAAAAAAAAAAAAAAGAAAGTGGCAAACAGCTGGATGGCTAACAAGAAAGCAGGACAGCACACAATGGACCGACCAACTGAGCTGTAAATCTCTAGAATGACAGGATAATTCTAAGTGCCTTTATGTTTTTACTGTGATTGTAGATTATTTTAAATCAGAATGGAAACAAATCGAAATCTATATATGCTAAAACACCCCAATCCCTGCTCCCCATAGTTCAAATAGTATAGATAAAATACAAGGTTGCCATATGCATGGCTTTTAGCCAATGTTATTTATATGATTACAGTTTAATCAAAGTTAAAAATATCTTTACTCAGAGGAAAAGAAACAATCACTGTTGTAAAGGAGTAATAGTCCGACACTGCTGCTGCATCAGAATTAAGACTTAGATTAGCACATTTTATCACTGGAATCACTCCCATCCCAAATCACCAGCTATCTCTAAAAACATTTCATTCCTAGCCTTAATCTAGCTATGCTGCATCTATGTCAACGCCATAAAGGAAGAGAAGAATAGATGTTCCGCAGACTGCATGTCACCCAAAGCAATGCAGAAAACAAGTCACAGATCAAAAAAGGAGACATATCAATAGCTCTTTCAAATAATGTAAGAAAAACCATGTCAAAATGGCTGAGATTCCTTAGTTCTTTCTGTTTGCATAATATTCAGACTAGTGTACTATATTAATTGATATGAACAGATCAAGAGCTGTTCCTACTGTGCTGAGTTGATGAGATAAAATGGGTACTCTCGTCTCAGTTAGAGGCCGAGTGTTAACCTAGAAGCCTACCTCAAGACAAAACACATAATAGTTCAGTATAAATCTGCCATCAGAGTATAGATAAATATGTGTTTTCACTGTATGAATGTAATTCACCCATTACATGGATGATAGCATCTTAAACCAATTGGGCTAACAGACTGAGATCCCCAGTAGTGATGAGAGTTAAAATCCTTAAACATTTTGCCGAACAAACATTATAAGACAGCAAAATAATATCTTGAGAGTTTACAGGGCTATTCTCTTCCACTGTTTTCCGCAATTGTCAGAGACCAACACACAAGCGAGCAAATGTAATGCACTCCTAACATAGCACCTTCTTAATGATCAGTTTAACCTGGCTGACGATGAAACAACTGATAAGGACTTTGTCCATACAATCAGCAAGGAATATTTCCCAGTAAGTATCAAGGCTTTGTGAATATTCTTTACAGAGTTTGGCAATAAGATACTGTACATACGACCTTAAACGGATTTCTAATGGTGAACACATCTGTGCCTGGTAGGGTAGGTTCTTGGCTATGAGGTAGAACCTGGTGAGTTTCATTTAGCTAAAATACTGTCTGTTATGAGTGTGTAGTTGCATCATGAGGTATTGAACGGATATGTTACACGAAGCTTTGCACTGGCAGAAAAATCATTCCTTGTGAGTAAGTGACCTCCTGTGGCCACATGTGCAAAAACAGGTCAGGTAAAAAGGTGATATGACAAGCATCTTACCAGAGCTTTCACATTATCAATTATTGCAACATGCCTATATAACTCTGTAAATATGTTTTAAAAAACATTGAAAGATAAAAAGAGAAATCATTTAGGGGGTCTTGATTATTGGAACCCCCCTCAAAAATAGTAAGTTGTTACTCCCTTTGCTTGAAATAATCAAATTTCTATAAAGCACCCATTTCCTCTCGGCATTCAACGACTAACTTTCACAAAACTCACAGAAACCCTTAACGCAAGAAACGTTTATAGTAGAGGGAGCCGAAGCAAAATGAAAAAAAGGTATTTAACTTGAGTTGAAATAAACACTTCTTAAAGCTTCATTAACCTGAAGCAGGACCTAGAAATCACATCTGGATGCTTGAGCCTGCTCTGGACTACACTTTGAGCTTTCCTCCATATCATTGGCTGGAGCCTCTTCTGCATACTGCGCCTCAAAGGCCATCCCCTCAGATGTATCCTCTTGGTCCTTCTGGCCTGAGCTTCCCTCCGTCCTCTCTGGAGAGTCGATATGATTGCTGCCGTCCGACACGCCCATGTGCTTCTTCCTCAGGTGCTGGTTGAGGGTGCCCTGAAATGGGAAGCACTTTCCACAGATCTGACAGTGGAAGGGCTTGTTGTCCGTGTGGCCACGGATGTGATACTCCAGCTGGTCCTTCCTTGTGTACTTCTTGCCACAGAATTTGCAAACAAACGGAGTGATTCCCATGTGCAGGCGCATGTGACGGTCCAGGCTCCCCTTCTGATTGAAGGTCTTTCCACAGTAGATGCAAATGAGTCTCTCGTTGTACGGGTACCACTGGCTTCGGAGACTGCGCTCTCGCACATCATTCTCCAACCCTGCGGGTCCCACAGCCGACTCGCTGTCATCCGAGCCTGGTTTGATATGACTCAACGCACCTGCCGGGATGGCCAGGGGCCGCTTTGCCCTGGCTCTCCCGCCTCTGAAGCCACTGAGTATGGAGCGGGAAGGACTGGAGCTGCTGAGGTTGACAAAGCACGGGGAGGACAGCCCTGAGTAAGCATAGGTAGCAGGCTGGATGACAGGACAGTAAGAACCGACGCTCACAGCCAATACCTGTTCTCCATCCACCAACTCTGTGTGGTAACCATCATCACCAGCTGAGGAACTATCGGAGTAAGTGGGTCTGTCGGTCTTCTCTACCTTCACGTGCACATCGGTTACTTGCCCATCTTTGCCAATAAGATCCACTTGCTCTGGTTCACCTTCGATGGGAGTATCATGCTCTGACACACCATCACTGCTGCCACGGTCAGACTGGCCCTCTTCTTGCTGTTGTCGGCCCCGGCTCAAGCCTTGTCCCGCTTGACTTTGCCGGAAGTAGTACGGGGGGGAGATCTGGGTAGGGTTAACAAAGAGGTTGCTGTCATTGACCCCATTGTGACTGGTCTGCGACTCGTCCTTCTCTGGGCTGCAGACACTTACTGGGAGGCTGATCTTGGAGTGGATGCTCTCCAGGATTTGGGTGCATTTGTCAATGATGGCCTGCATCTGCAGAAAGCTGGCAGCAGTGAGAAAACTGATGATATCTTTGAGCTGCAGGGACATATGACCCGTGTAGCAGAATGCAAGAAGCCGTTCAAACACGTCAGGGCTTTTGATGACCGAGATGGAAAGTCCACTCATCGTGCTGAGAGCCGAGTGGTCACGGAAGTAGGGTGAACTAGCTGCCAGCACAGCCTTGTGGGCTCGAAATGGCTGGCCCTGAATGTGAACTATGATGTCACACAGTTTTCCCTGCAGCCGCAGCTCATTGAGCTGAGTCAGAACAGTGTTACTGAACTCCGGCACATCGAACTCGATGTAGCTGCCGTCGTCCATTTCTTGGATATGTTTCTCCAGTTTGTCGGCGGCCTAATGGGAGAAAGAAAATGATAAAACATTTGGATTTCAAATAAGTAATTTGCAATAGATGAATGTTTATCTTTTCATCTTCAACAAGAGCGGACTAATCCAAATCCTAATCAATGATTAAATAATCAAATCCCACCAATGGAATGCATAGCTATGCCAGTTATGATAAAGTTTAAAACATAACATATTACCGGATATGGGCCCTGTCTTCTCAGCAGAATAAGTTAAACCACACCGTTCCGATTCCGTCAGCATCCCTCTACTTTTGCAATTTACCATGATATTCTGCAAACTCAATCCATGTCCACACTCTAATTGCCAAAACACCTGTCTAAAAAAAAAACATATGTTCTCATCTTGGCACAGGAGAGGAATAGATGTGGAAAAACAAAGAGAATCTTGATAAGGTATGCATTATTTGCATCCCCCATTTCCTAAATGGGAAAATGCTTATACACTGAAACACATCTGTGATGGCTGCCAACAACATGCACACTAGATTGAGCCAAGTTGAAGTGCAGCCAAAGAATGCATGCTCAGTATTTGAGACGCACATGCAGTGCTCACGTGGGAAAAACAGAAATGTTGAAACTCGGCCCAAAAATTACATCTGTGGCTCATGTGCTATGAGTGGTAAGAAAAAATGTTTGACACAGCTGCTATGTGTAGATACCCAGAGAGGATGCTGAGTGATAGTCAGCAAACAGCATGTAACTGGCACACCAAAAGATGAACACAACTGTTGTCGAAGCACATCACCTCGAGCCACAGAGCCATAGATTTTTTTAAAAAGATGATAAATCAAAGTCAGCGGGTAAGCAATGTACACTTTCATCAACATCAGCAGCATTTTCAGTCCAGACCTATAACAGAAATGCTAAACAAGCAGGGTTAGGAGCGCACGTTATATGGATAGCACAAAACAAGATAAAAATAGGTTGTGATATATTAAATGTAACTTTGCTGGTGTAAGAACATTTGGTAAATGATTAATGCAGCACTATACACTGTATGCTTCGCCTATGGGTGTGGACTGTGGAGAGTAACTAGTTGCAAGGAAACATGGTTGATCCTCAGCAACAGTACTCAGACTCTGCCCTCCATAACTGTGGATTCTTCCTGCAGATGTTGTTTTTAGTGAATGGAAATAATTACATAGGATATCATCCTACTATCGTTTCTGTCTCTCTTTTTTTTTTCCCCCAAGAGCCACCCTGCAGTCATTACACCATTACAAGAATAGTTGGCAGTTATACAGTCAATGCATGACTTTAAAACAGGTTTTTAACAAACTGTCAGGGTTATCATGAAGGCAATATATGATTTGAGCTAGATATCCACCATTCAATGTTGCTGCTTCAATGCACTAAAATAGCATTACAATATCTGATGTTGAGTCAGCTTTAGGACATCTTCAAGCAAACGTTGTATATACTTCCAAAAATCATGCTGGCACAAAATTACTTTTGAATCATATACTTTACACATTATCTTGACTATAACATATACTATAACATTTTTAAAAGAGTGTATGGACAAGTTATTACCTTGGCTAAATTTAGCGTGAATGGGTCATTGTACATGCTGCTGCATCCATAACTTAACAGTTTCTGGATTACCACATGACAAAAACAGGCCACAAAAGAGTGCTGTTTTTTTTTTTTTTATTTTATTTTAGAAAAAGATCAATTTATACAAAAAGCATCTCATTACAGAAAGTGGTTTAAACCAGGCTAGTTTTATGGCATATCCTAAACAGAAACACTATAAAAGAGTGAGTATAAAAAGGAAAGTTGCATGGGTGCAAAAACCATAATGCCTACTCATGCAAAAGTCGAAATTGCTTTGGCTCGACTCTGTTGCGACATGCCTTCTAGTTAAAATATTTTGACTGGTTTCAGAGGCATTATTCCAGGAATAAGGTGTTCTTTTTCGAACCGAATAGTTAGATTTCAGAGCAAACACACAGGCCACTGAACTAAGTGTTTGGTGAACAAGGCGAACTCAGGTGTACTGAACAGCGTGCCATGTCACTGCACTTCGCCCTTTTTCCCCGTCGTATTATCGCAAAAACAATTACATTAACTGTACATTAGCTGCTAGCAGAGCATTGCTAACACTGCTAGCCTTCCTTAAACTCTATGAGTGGAGAGGTTTTGGTGTTTAACATCCTGACACCACACATGGCCTGACATCACTTCTAACACTACTACTCATTATGACAAGTTCAAGATGCACATTTATTTGATATTAATTAAAATAAATAAAAGACACGCGACAGTGTCAACCTGCATGAACACAATAGGACAATACTACTATGCAATTGATCCCATTGTGCATGCAGACATTGCTTATACACTGTGGAGCTAAAGTTTTGGTATTTTTAACTTTAATGGAAATCATCCTCCTAGTATTTATGTTAGCCAGGTACTCATGCTAGCCATCGATAAAGGGTGTCATAGCGGCGTTGCTAACACTAGCTTCACCATGGCGTCCGACTTTTTGTTTTTTGATCTGTTCACAATGCTTTCTTTTGGTACCGCAACGTATAATCAGATTAGAAATGCATCAGGCTTTGCATCAATTCGCAGGGGCCCAAACACCCAACTACTAGCACCAGCAGCAACCCCAGCACTGGCTAACATGCTAATGTTTGCTAGCGCAGCCTTAAAATTGAAGTTATTCCAGAAAAAAGCGACCAACTCTCACTTAGACTTCACTCTTACGTGCATCATTGATTAGTTTACGATTTATCCACCTGCTTAGCACAATTAAGACAACACTGTACAGTAAAGTAAATAAGTGTCAACGACGAACACAGCTCCAAACTAACGTCAGCTGTCACATGAAATTGCTGCTAAGAGCTTGGTAGTCCAGCTAGCATTCTGTTCATTTTCAGCTTCGGCTACGTAGCAGCTAATGCTAGTTAGCCGTTAGCTGCTAGCGTGCAGCGGCTGACCAATGATTTCCTCGTTACCTCGCAATGTACTGGAGTGTGCCGACATTGAACACACAATAAGGCCACCAACACTAAGCAAAGTTCGTGCCCGCCACACTTACCGTGTTGCAGATAAACATTAAACGTTGTCCATTCCCCTCAGTAGTTCGCTAACGCTCCAGCCAGGCCTCCCCCCCTCTCCAGTCCAGATGTGTCAGACAGTTGCTGCTGCAATTTTTGCATCAACAGGAAGTGTTCTTTTGGCTCTTTGCATTCATTCCATCGGTGTGTGTCTGCATATGTGTGTGTTTGCAGCAGCAGCAGCCCCTCCCTTGCTCATGTGGCTGTAATGTACAGAGACGACTTGTATTTATTTATTTATTTTCAAAGCTATGACCGGGATTAAGGGCATATGCATGCACCGAAAAAAAAGTGCTGAGGAGCCTATCCCAAACTGCAGTGATCATATTTACACGGTTCCACTTATTCTCTCGTGCCCCGTCTACACCCTACACAGTGGAACAACACAACACTGACTGTGGGAGGAACACTGTTCACGTGTATGTTTATTTGGTGCATTGTTCACTTCAGTTGCATTAAAACGGTTATTGTGTGGTCAGTCGAATACGAAATGATGTTGGTCCATGACGCGCACACACGCTCGCACACACGCACACAAACACACGGAGGGAGAAACAGTAGAGTCCGTTTCTTATTCCTCTGATAATAATAATTATATTTATAACTAGTATCAATATTATTATTGTTTCAATAGGCCAAAGAGACAACGAGAAATGTGATATTGTTCCCCTTGAAAATACATTTGAGTTAAGGTGGTCAATTTATCATAACATCATAATGGGCAATTTTAACTTGCTTTAGTTTATTAGCTTTCTTTCTTCTGAGTTACATTATAATTTTTCATGAAATCAAAAGGAATTTTACTTATCCTGTATAGATTCCACAAAGGGGCGCCAGAGACTAAACGGCTGATGAAATTCACATTTCTTTCATGTCAATTTTCCTTTTTTTCACTACAATGCAGAACTCTGTTGAGTAACAATGTCCTCCATGAATTCAATAAAACGTCATCATAGAAGAAAGAAAAGTACAAGTAATTTTCATGCGGGATCTAAACGAAACATAAGCTTAATTTAAGGCATAGTCGTTCAATGTGGACTAACAGGTTGTTTTACTGAATATGTCTATTTATGTATACAATAGAGCTTTGAATATAAACTTGAGCACTGCAAGTATAATTATTCCATAGCATTTTGCACGTTCACAAAATCTGGATTTTTAATATTGGTTGTGATGTTACTTTTTTTTTTAAGAACGAACCTCTACAAAATTTGTGGGCTATATTGCAACCCCACCAAAGATCTATTTGAACATATTTTGTTTAATGTTATTTAACTTCAGCCTCACTGTCAGCTTATAATAGGTGCTTGCAGACAAGGTTTCCAGTGTTTATATTCTTTTAAATCTAACTTTAATATTTATGATAATTTGTCTGTTTCTCTGTTGGTCAAAGGGACAAGGTACACTCTTGTCTGCTTTCTTGTGTCAGGAGCACTCGGTGGAGGAATGAATGTGCTCTGTGTGTGTTTCTGCGTTTTTTTTTTATATTGAGTGTGAGTGACAGGTTGGCAGCTCAGGTGAATATCTGACCTAATCTGTGTGCAGGTGGGTGATCAATGTCGAGAAAGAAACCGCTTTGTCATTGCACGTGCTACAAGTTTACCAAGTCACCCCTCTTTCCTCGACAGTGATTTGCTCCTGTTGTTGTTTTTTTGTTTGTTTTTCTCTGGAAATTGATATTATTATATGCATAACGAAAGGTGCAGCCAAGGTATGGTGATTACAGGGTTAGAGGGTTTTGTTGATACGTGGGAATGATCGGGATATTGATAACATTTCAAACAAACTCATAATCAAAGGGTTTCCTGTTGTAGTTGTAATCTTTTACTGAAACAGGGCTTTGTTAGCTCGGTGGCATTTAGTTGACCAGGAATTATTTGGCGGTAAGCTAATGGGGCTGGTTTTGAGTCAGAACCGGGGATTGTATAGGGGCTCCAGGTGGTGTGGCCTGGGGCTCTGATGGGCTGCTCCTTTTTTAATCCCAGATGACATTGCAAAATCTCCAACCCCCCTATAAGACTGTATAGGAGCAGAGTACAGATGATTGGTTAAAAGTGCCTATCATGTATCAAACCGAGGGAATAAGGAGATCCAGGGTTCGATGTTAAAACTGAAACCATGGGTCATGCTTAATATAAAAGATAAGTATTGATTATTTAGATCATTTATTTGGGATTTTGGCTGACAATGGTAACATACTTGACGAAGTAAAGCAATATTTATATTACCTATGAATATTTTGTTTATTCTAATATATTAATTTAATTTTTCTGCTTTTACACTTATTCTGGTTAATGACATGTGCCGTGTTATTGAAATATTAGAAGCTATCAAGCAACATTGCTTGGTAACATTGAATAAGTAGCCTAATATTTAAGCTTAACATGAATAACGCATTGTTTTCTATGTGTGCCAAGACTCCCAGAATACCTTGGCTGTCAGTGTTGAGGAGAACAATGGTCTCCCAGTGCTCCTGTCCAGAAATAGTCTATAGCTCACTGATGGAGAACATATTTCCCAATAGCAGGTGTCTGAGTCAGTCAGTGCCTGATCCTCACTAGGACTGTAAATGAAAGGGCCAGCTCGTCCAGGTGCAGGAGCACCTCTTTGGCCCTCTCGGATTTCTCCTTGGTGGAGGAGCTTTTTTTGGAAGAATGAACAAGAGATATATTGAAATTAAACTACTGTTAAAAAGCATATACATCATCCCCTTTTAGAATATGTAATATTCTACATGAGGGCCAATTTGCTCTCAGAGGTTAATGACAGGCAGTTATCTGCTCTATATTTGATTGACAGCCTGTTAACATAAGTGTTGTTGTTGTTGTACACGCAAGGTATATTTTTCAATTCAATTTTAAAACATGACATCAATTCCTTTCATGTTTTTGGACGAGCAAAAGCAGCATAAGCTTATGAAATATTTATATAACACAATGATAATCAGTTTGACATATCTTCATTTCATTTTAAAACTCAGCTGGGCTCCAACCAAAACCACTCCACACAAAACCTTAAAAGCGAAGAGAGTTTTAACAGTAAGTACAATAATCACTTGCATTGCAGGGATAATGAGCTCTCAGATGTGTCATATATTTGCTGGAGAAATCAAGCCAATTTGTGGAAATGGTGGCCATGGGTTGAGGGAATACAGAATGGCTTGTAAAGATGACTGATATCTGGCACAGCACGAAGAGAATGAGAGGTGTGCTGCCTGGTGCTTAGCTCAAATGAAAGCTCTGATTAGTGGAGCAAAGATCAAAATGACAGAGCGGTGGAGGCTTCAGCTGGGCCTTTGTTATTGATAAGTCTGTCATCTCTGCTGATATTGGAGCAGTAATGGCAGCTGATGATTAGGCCACTCCTGAGCTATTAACTACATTTCTTATCCTTTTACTGGGGCCCAAGAGAGCCGGTTTGAGACAAAGGCTTCCTTTATGAAGCTGGCTTCTTAAACGGCATCCACCTGACCTAAAAGGCACAACTGTTACGTCTTTCTGCCAGGCCAAAGGAGCCAGGGACGAGCTACATGTCAGAGGTCGCGGTGTGCCGCTGTTTGAAATGAAGGGGTTCTGAGTGAGTAAGCTGCTGAGAGACGGCTGCAGCAAAATTACCGAAAATTGGCTGTTTTGTCAACATTTCATCAGAAGATTTACAGAAAGCTGACCCCGACCCTTTCTCTCCCCCTCTTTCACAGGGCTAAGAAGATTGAGTAGATCAGAACTGACTAACAAACAAATCTCTTCTTTACCACTTTCTCGCTTTCTCTTTCTCTCTCTCTCTCTCTCAAAGTGATATTCAATATGATCTCTTTTTAATTATCTTATGTGGCTGAAATTACATATCCTCCACACATATTGTTGAGCTTGTTATACTCTGATTCCAGGGCACACTAAAGCCTATAAAAAGCAATTATCTAAATATTTCCATACCCCAGTGAATAAAATAATTTGCCATTCATTTGTACTATTATACCACTGTGTACATAGATCCGGTACTCATTTTAATATTTAGTTATTATATGAGGCACTGTACAATATGACAGAAACAGAAAATGATCATGTTGGACCCATGAAAGATAAGGAAGGTCATAAATGTAAGTCAGCTAGTACATGGTCAGTGATTTACATTGCAGAGTATTTTTCTGGTGTAAGGAAATGGAAAGACTTGGAGAAGCTCATAATTATTAGAGCATTATGCAATAGAATATATATTATTCATTTATGTAATAGTATTTATTATACAATTGTTTAAATAGTTAAGTTGAAAATTATATTTTTCCTCAAACTAATTCATGAAATAGTGCGCTAAAATAGAAAGAAGAGTAGATTGCTAAAAGTAAGCTCATATAGAAGTGTTGAGAAGTTGTGGTCTATAGTTATTTTTGAAAGCTCAATGGATAAGTGAGTAAAATATAAAAGAGGAAGGTTTCACAGAAAGTTGCAGTTGCAATCCCAGTTCAAATTCAAATGAAACCTCTTCGGAACCGGGCAGGTGGGGTCAATAGAGGGGTAGGTTACTTAAATGGCAGTATGTTGGGATCCTTTGCACTAGATTGCATACAAGCTTGTTTTGGGCGTAGCATTTTACATCTTCAGCTCCACGCTTTGTTTCTGACCTCAGTCCACTCTGCGTCTTTGGTATTCCCCCGACAAAGGCCAACAGCAATCTTCGGCTTGTCGATTTAGCCCCCAGTGGCTGGAGGCAAAGCATCTTTCATTAACATCTAAAACCTCAGGAATGAGATACTGGCTTCACGATAAGATCTGGTAATGCAGTAACATGGAATTATGGAAGAAGAAAATTGCCATTTTGTATATAAGCACCTGTGATCTCGCATGAAAGCCCCCTGTTCTCCAAGTTGGGTCAGTCCCAGGAGAGAAGAGGGTCCTGGAACCCAATCCATCCTGCACAGGAGATATTTTCATGCTGAAGGATTGGTGAAAGGGAAGGTGCTGCCGTCTGTGGAAGGTCTTAGAGTACCAGGACAGGACATCCAGTGTGCCGTCCGGAGAACATCATCTCGCGCACAATGCCCCCTGTTTGTTGTTCTGTTTGTGGTCAGAAACCGCTTTAAGGTCAATACAAAGCACTTATGAGACACTCAAGAAGTGTTGCCAAAGTACTTCATCACTTTTCCTGTAAGTGTGGACAAATCAGCAAGCTGCTGTGAGAATATGGGAGTTTGTGTTTCCTTCATTGCGCTCAGAAAGGTATGTCAGCTACGCCACCTTTGGAAGAAGTGCTTCTTTATCTGAGCCTCTGTGGAGGGAACATGTCAGCAACAATAGAGTTATGTGGCATTCTGACATTTGGAAGAAGTTGGATATCCTTTGGCTCATTCGCCCGGGTCAAATTCAGACTCCTCGGAAGAGTCAGGAAAGAATGCAGGTGTTATGCTTGAAGCAAACAGCCTAGAGAAAAAGTATCCTGTCCATGAACCTGCTTTATCCCAACCCAGTCTCACGAATATTCCTTAACGAAAAGGAATCTATTGATTCGTTGCCACGTAACGATCTGCGCTCAGAAAACGTGGTCCCAGTTACTTATTAAAATCAATGTATTGCAATGGGGAGAGTTCATCGTTTGCAACAAACATTATTCCCTTAATTTTTATTTCAGACAATATTCATCTGCAATTATTCTGACTTCATGTCGGTTTCATATCTAAGCTTATTATACAGGGACTTGATGTTACTTTTGATGTTTTTTATGTTTATGCTCCTGGATTCAATAAAATCCAGTCCACATGACTAATGACAATTCTGACAGATGAAACAGAGAGAGAGAGAAGGTGTCACTTGGAGAGTACAATCTGACGGTATATTAATGCACACTAAACAAAACTCTGCGTGTTACCATGGCGACAATGCCAGGCAAGTGTTAGGGTGAGGGTTCCTGTGCGTGCCTATAGATACTGTGCTTAACACTGAAAATAAAAACCAACATGTTTCAAGTATAGTAATCAATCATCTAGACTGTACAAAATGCATAATTTGGAGCTGTAGGATTCTCTTTTTTTAATATTGCTCCACGCAAGCACCTGCGTGCACACACTCTGCGATGTTTTCCCCTTTATTTTGTACACATGGAGCTTCAAATCTAACATGATATTTACGCACACGTCTCCCTTAGGGTCTAAATAAGACCCACGGAGCGAGTCCAATGTTCTCCGTTCCCTGGCTCCTTGCGCGCTCTACCAAGTCCGTTCATATCTGCAAAGAGCTGCGTCAAGGCATGAGCGCACACTACACTCCCCAGAATCCCCATCTATCCTACATAAAACAATGTATACTTCATTTGCCGGTAATTATGCATTGTATTAACTGTTTTGGCTGCATCGAATAATACCTAACTACCGTGGTCCTTTCAGGATATACACGGACACAATATAACAACTCTGCTTAATGAAAAAACTACAAAAGTACAGTATCACTGGTATGTTGGGAATTGTAGTTTAAGATATAAGGGATTTTCTTTCTTCTTTTTTAGGTGGCAGGAAACACACCTATATGATCAGAATTTGAATGAATCAATTATTAAATGACTGAAAATCTCCATGTTTTATGTTCCATATTTAACAGCGCCCCCATTTGGTGATTCAACCCAGTATGGTATATTCACACAGCGTAAGTATAGTTATCAATATAAGTGTTCCCATGTATGTAGTGTAGTTCCTTCTGGAGCAGAATGACAAGCGTTCAAAAATGCACTGAGGCCAAGGTTCAAAGGTCAACAGTTCAGAGCAGAACCTACTTATAGTGCTTTATGCGTTATCTCCAGATTGAGACCTTTCTAATGATGTATTCTGTTTACTCCTACGGCAAAGTTTTAATGTTGCAATGTTCTCCTCATAGCCCTGCCCCAGAGTTACATTTCACCGACCCCTTTTGAGACACAGGCGCAAAATTTGAAAAACATAGCTATTACCCAATACTATTAATTACTATTCAGGTACTACACTATTTTTGTGTCATAACCAAGCAAATATGGACTATTTGAGGCTTTTGCTATGTGCCATGAATCTGTTTTCACCTCCCAGGTAACACACCTTTGCTGCGACGGATTAACCCTCGCCATGGAAATACATTGGTTTTTAATATGTAATCGGGACCACGATCTTGAGCTCAGATCGTTACGGTGGCAATAAATCAATAGATTAATTGTCCTAACAGTGTGCAATTATTCGTCAGACTGGGTTGTTTATCCTGGAGTATGTGCTCAGGCCAAGCTGTTCAAGGGAGCTTGTTGTTCATTTGCAAATCACATTTTTCTGATTTTACACAAGGGTTTCCATATGACCATGTCCATGTCACCAAAAGTTTATTTTCAGAGAAAGACATTCAAATAGCCGGCAATGGTCAGGGTGAAACAGATCAAGGAGAACGAGGCTGGAAAGAAGGAAGGAACAAAGAGAAAAAGTCTTATTGAGACAGACCTGATGTTTTTTTGTCTCCTCTGGATAGTTTCTTCATCACCTCTTTAAATTTTAAAGCATTTGGCGCACAGCCTGTGGCAGGTTCTCTTGAGGAAGCTGCGAAGCAATGAGGGTCAATGGTGCTATAAATCTTCGGCTGTCCACTTTGGAATCTGACGTGGACACTTGAGATATGATATTCAATAGAATGTTCATGTCAGTGTGACTCTAATGTCCAAGTCAGATGCATTTTATATAAGGGAGCTGTTACTAGATGCTAACAAGAGGGAGCAAAGCGACTCATCCGCTGGGGATCTGTTTTGTTGAGGTTTTAACATTTTATTTTCCAGTGATGCAAAATGGATGCATAAAAAGGCACTGAATTTTGAAGGGCCTGAGGGGGAAATGAGCTGGCAGCCATGTTTTTGCACTTCATTCCAGAGCAATGAAGTAAGTGCCATAACATTTGCCTGAACATAAAAATACGTAAAACCTACACAAAGAAGCAGCTTACCTCCTTCATCTTATGTCCTCTAGATCAGGGGTTTATATTGAAGTACTGTATGTATACACGCATATTGGATTCATCGTATCTGCCTTTATAGTATCATAGTTTGGGAGAAAATCACAGCAGGTGTTTAGTTAAATATAATCAAGAAAAGCCTGCTATGCAAGACTCTGCTTCTTCAAACAAACCTGCTTTGATTTTTCTTTCCCAAAACAGCATGTAGAGTGCTTTTATCATATATTAGAGGCCAATGTCACTTGGCTTTAATTTCATGAAAGCTACATCAAATACATGGAGATGGCATTGATCATGTGTGCAGTACAATAACATATTTGAAAAATGTAATTTTGGGAAAAAAAATAAGAAAAAAGAATGCTTTCTTCCAGATCCTTAATCTAAATTGCAGTTAATTAGCAAGGAGGAAAACAGTGAAAATAATGTAAATAGTTCCAGGCAACAAAGAGGGGAATAAGTTCAGAACAATATTTGGAAGCTAGGAGACTGACAGTAATTCAATTAGACAGGAATCCTCACCCATTCTGTGGGTCAAAGTTATCCATATTAATCAGTGGAGACCGGAGACACATAAGCCGCTGGTTTCCTGCTGGGGCTACGCTGTCTGACTGTGCACTGTTACCAGGCAGTGTATTTAATATTAAAAGTCACATCAACGTAAACTAAATATAAAAAAAATCATGTCATTAAGAAATTATGACTTAAACTGGTGGTCTATTATATAACATTTAATGCTGGGCTTCAATAATATGACTAATGCTTTCAATGAATAGATACCCTTTTTACAAAGACAACACTGTGATGTGTTACACAGGCATGAATTCATATATGAATATGAAGAATATATAATATATGAATATGAAGAAAAATATCCAGGCATTGGGAGTGTTTTGGCTTACTGTCATGGTTTACAGGACACTTTCATTTTCCTACAATGACAAGTCCAAATGTCTTTTGTGAAAAATCATTTTTATTGTACTGATTATGATTTTGTTTATAGTTATCATACAATATGGAGGACTTGAAAGATAACAATGTATTTTACAATGGTGCTCTCTTGTAGTTTTTCTTTTACGCATAGATGAGAAAATTATGTAAAACAAACTTAAAAGTTTCAAAATATTTAAATGCAAAAACTGTTTCAATGTACACATGCACTGTATATTTGAATATTATTTGTAAGACAGTTTTGAAATTTCAAATATACCTTTTAAGTAAACTTGACTGCTTTAATATAATTTCAGCAAGAAATTCAGCATTTCTCTGTTCTCATGTTCAAAGGTTTTGTCATTTAAAATGACAGATTAATATCCAGTTGAATGCCATATTTAAATTCTATACTTTCTACTGCATTTTTCTTTTTTTTTCCTCTAATTACCCATTTTGGTCATGGTAAGTTTTTTTCAGTGTAAAAGCAAAACTTCACACTTAGCCTAAGTGGTTTATCTGATAACATTTTGCATTAATCATAAACAAATGTAAAGACCGCAGCTCCTCCCCAGTGTTTTGAGAAAGTGCTAAAGGTGTAATCTGAAGACTGCAGCAGAGACACCAAATAGCCTATAAGCAAATGTAGTGAGCACACAGTGAAGTAGAGTGTGAGTATAAAGATTGCATTTCAGATGGTATTCTGAACAGTCCACTTTGTTACCAGAGTAAACTGTGACCCTGAGAGCGCCTGTTTAAGAATGTGGCCGTCGTCTTCGCACCATGGGAGATGTCCGCAGAAAGCAATTACTTCAACCAGGATGCTGTCAACTTGGTGAAAGAAAAAGATCTATTGAATGAAAAAAAAGAGAACCAGTGTATCGAGACAATTCAAATGAGAAGCAGGGCGAATATTTGTAGTTTGATATGTGCATTAGCAAAAATAAGTGATTGGAGTAATTGAGCATGAAGATGCCAGTTAGTTGTAACTGTCCACCTGCAGTCCTCCCACTTGAAGAACAGGTGCATGGTGTTGAAATCATGTGACTGAACACAAACACACACAGAGAAAGGCCAGGAGAGCCAGAGCTGTCATCCTAACTTTCAGATGAAGTGGGGGATTAGGATGTAGGTGAAAGTATGCTGAGGACTTTGGTGACAGCAGATGAAGGGAGATAATGCAAACTCTTGTGGAATTCACAAGCATTCATGGGCTGTCTGTCTGCGTGTGGGTGTGTGTGCGCGTGCCTGTGTGTGTGTGGGTGTGTGTGTGTGTGTGTGTGAGTGCGTGTGGATGGTTGCTATGAGAGAGCTCACGAAGCTCAAAGGTATCTTGGTAATGTGAGTGATTTTCATTGAAGAGAAAATTATATTGCTTAAAAGATCAAAACGGTTAAATATGCTTTTCAGATGCCTCCAGATAGCAAAACTGATCACTGACTTTTTTACTTTTAAATGTATAAAATCATGTGTCATGCGTGTGAGTATTTGTGTGCAACCAGAAAAATGCTACACATCTGTCAATCACAGATATTAATACCAATAATGATGTCTCACAAATTACAGCTTGTGCTCAGGATGTTCTTTCGCGCATTCATCTGTCTCCTCTCCAGTGTTGTGGCAGTGCAGGAATGTGCTTTTCGGTGTGTTTCTAGCTGGGTGGTGGGCCCGCAGCACCTTAGCCATGCGTCCATCCACAGACACACTGACTAGGCCAGCCTGGGCTCAGGTATCTCCACTAACCTCCCCTTTGTCCCCCTTTAAAATAGAGCCTTTTGTCTGCTGTTTTCTGCAGATCATTGTGAGGAGCGCTTCTTAGTGTCAGCTTTAATTCACACTGTAACCCTAGACATGATGCCTCCCAACTATCCACGCCGGCTGCCTGGCATTCAGCTCCTTGGAGAGCTGATGATGCTTTACCCCCCCCCCGATGATGCTTTCCCCCCCCCCCCCCCCCCCCCTTAAACTGCACCCAAGGGACAACTTTGGAACTTTGTTGCTTAAATAGTTAAATAGCCCTTTAATTGACATCCGTCAGACCACAGCACAACCTGAATGCTGCTCTGTAACCATAAAAGAAAATGCTGATGTTGTTTTTCAGTCATTGTGTCCTAGTGCTGTAGAGATTATATTCAGTTCTACCCCTCCAAGACAGTACGGATTGCATACTCAACTAGAATTCATCAGTGCAAATTGATCTGTTTGTGTTTCCCTTCACTTTCGAAAAGAATCATTTTGAAACGCAACAGGCAATAGAAGAAAAGTTAGCATCTTCTCACTAACCAGTATATAGGCTGACACTAATGGGGCACATGCTCAGTTGCTTGCCTTGACAGCGTTTTTTTTATAATCTCTGACCTTTGGATGAACTGGCCTCAGAAGAGTTGGTTCAAGCAAAGGAACCCAAGTCTAAATTACACCAACAAAGCCATGTCATGTTAAATTGAGTCACATAGAAGGAAATGCACCAAAAAACGTCTTTTTTTTCTCTTTGGAGCTTAACCTAAGATCCCAGCTGGGGAGATACAGCCCCCAGGCTCTGTCTGCCTGTCTACCCTTGAAGAGGAGAAGAAACAACAGTAGAGAAGAGAAAAGGGGCTCATGTTAAAACAGCAAACATCATAACCTGATATCGACACTCAGCTGGGGTTTGCTTTACTTCTGCAGTCTTTGTTTTTTTGATCCTGGGAGGGTACAATCTATAAGGGCTTCCTCAAACTATTTCCATCGCTAAAAATACATGGTATTGGCAGGAGTTTAAAAAAGTGAACGTGAGGAAACTGAGACATTAATCAAAGCTGATGTGCTAAATAAATATCATTTATATCCTTATATCCTATCATTTTCACTATGTTACAACGGGCACATTTTGTTTTAATTGTTAATTAATTGCTATTTAATATATGTGAGTGTGAATGTGGATGTATTAAGCATTTTAACTGAAATCCTGACGGAAAAATACTACTCAATGTAACACCTACCACTACATTTGTGTAGTCAAGATTTGGTACAGAGGAATAGAATATTTTTAAATTATCTTCAAATAAGATAGTATATTGCTGCCAAATAATAATATTCACTAACAATAAATATCATTTGAAATAGATAATAGAATATGAGTATATGAGTTGCCCTTTACCCTTTATTCCTATGCTCATTAATTTGGCTATTATCAACAAATCCCATTGAAAGGCAACACCAACAAATATCGCATCCGTCTTTCAACCTTTTCAAAAGTTTTTGTATATTTCAGAAATCCACTGGTTAGTATTTCAGACTTTAAATTTTAAAACTTCAACACAAATATATAGAATTACTTTTACAAAATGCAAACAGTTTGGGCCCTGCGTTTATTACCAAATTATTATTTTTTTAGCTGTGGTTGAGTACTTTACACTATTTGATTTGCAAGGGGGTATTTGATGTCATATGAGAAATAATGAGTCAAAATGTATTAAGTTTTTGACAAATAACGTAAAAAAACTGTCACAAATGTGGTAGATTTAGATGTACATCACATCCAAACAAGTGACCACAGTGTCTTTCAGTTGTGATCGTTGCCTTGAGGAATGGAATGGAGGTTTCTGGGAGCCCGTCTCGGCCCAGTTCCCCTGCGCAGCTCACATTCTCCGAGTGAACCCGTGTCCTGGGGCCAGTTGGGCGGCACAGTCTCATGTCTCAAGTCCTCACAGTTCACTGGGCCCTTTAAAGTGAGCACACCCACCGGGGGCCCTCAGGACTACAAAGACACACAGATGCACACATGCACACACACACACGCACACACACACACACACACCTACACACACACATCTAACAACCCTTGGACACAATGGTGAGACAATAACAAAGACAAAGATATTATCTGTACTCGTTGTTAATAGCTTGGCTCTGTAATTTTGACTACAATTTTGTCACAGTCAATTCTAGGCAATATTCATAATTTTTATGTGATTTTATCTTATTTTTTTCAGAGAACAGATACAGATCCTGAGATGGTTATGGGAGGGGAAATGTCAGAGAACAGATCAGTTTTCAGACATGGCACACTCTGGTGAACATACGCACTGAGATCAAAGCACACCCCGCTGCCTACCGCAGTCACCCCCAACAGATCTGACAAAGTGCCCCCATTGTGTGACCCTGACCCATTACTGATCATGGATCGCCGCCAGAGCCGCCCACCCCCCCCCAGGAGGCCGAACTGGTCCTGCAAACAGCGCTGCGGCTGGTACTTCGACAATAACCGCGGCATGTTGATAAACACACAAGATATGACATGTCAGCTTATGACAACCTCAAGCAGATTAGAAGCGATGTCAAGTTTTTCCTACGTGTCAGTGTCTGCCTTCAAGAATGTGACTAGTGCTAAAATATCCATGTTATGTATAAGAACTTCACAACATGAACACAACCTATTCTAGACACCCATTGGCCACAAGTATGTAGGCAATGCAGGAGAAAAAGAACATCAACAAGTTCTGGGGAGTCACTCCCAGTTGTTTCATATATCTGTTGAAGCGGCACTTCTGACTCATTCAGTTGAGAAAAAAAAAAAAAAAAATTAACACAGCTATGACCACTCAATGCTTCCGGATTTGTTTCATTTAGAAACTCAGCGGCACAAAACTTGGAGCCACAGATTCCATGGGTAAATGCAGTGTCACAATTTGCCGTAATATTCTTAAAACTATCACACCTGGATAGGTTATGGCATCCCTTAAACTTACGTTAGAGAGCTCTCAATGTAATCTGTGCTAATGTGTGAACTATTTCAGCTTGGGTGTTTGGGTGTTACCTGTTTTCTGACACCAAATATGCACACACGCCCTTGCAATCCACGCACAAATGAGGATTTACAGCCACACAAACACACACACACACTCCTCTCTTCCGCTCTGACACTTTCTTTGCCTGAGGCATGTGCTTGGTCCCTCTCTGCCTCATAATTACTTTGGTGATCAAGGTTAGAGCAGTAGTAAAGCACACTAACCCTTTAACCTCCCATGAACTCTCCCATTAGTCCACCTTGGAAGCTGATGCGCAGTGTCAAACACTGTCGCCCACAACAAGCCTGTGAATTAGTCCTGGCATGAATCTATGAGACAGGTCTAAGGGGCTGCCGATGCCTCGGCGTGAATCTGACGCTGGGGCAGAGACATCAGGAGCACAAGGGGGTCAAAAATGTAGCATTATCACCCCCTTCTTATCCTTGGACCCCCTGCCTGGGCTTACAGAAACAGGACAGACTCCCACAATGCTCCCTGCCATTCCGCTCGCCCCGAGGGTTCCTCCAGACAGCTCAGGAATTCAGGATAGGGATCCGACAAGGTCTACAGCTGGGAGGAGAATTTCGACCATCCTCCGCTTCACCCTTTTATTGTCTGGCACTGGCATCCCAGTGTTCTCTGTCTGGCTCCGCTGTCCTCCCAGCTCAATGTTTTCATATTGTTTTTGCTCAAGGGCAAGGGTCACCTGGGTTGTGACATCTCAGTTTGACGGGAAATGAATTGCAAACAGTGATCATAATAAAGGTGAAAATTTTAACTAGGCTCTACTGACAGAAAAACATAGCCTATGAAGAGAGCCTTTGTTATTGGTAAGTATGATAATAATAATAAAACCACTCCCCCCAATAGTCCTTACGATGGATACATGATTCTTTTTCTTTTTAAGTGTGGTCTTAGTATCTTAACTTTAATATTGTGTCCAAAACTGTCCAAAGTTAAAAGCTGTCCTGGTCTGTCCAGAGCTGTGGAGGACTAAATAGCCGCTCCAGGGGGCTAAAATCTTTTCATTCCCACCTCCAGCTATGTTCACTGCAGTGCTCAAACTAATTTCCAGGGGGCACTATTGAACAAAGAGACAAACACACATGTGTCTATGTGAGCCAGAGACACCTAAGCTGTGTGGAGACTCAACACATGAATGGTCAAAGGCAAATAATCAAACCCTTATTGATTCTTAGGAAGGGATATTATATAAATATTTGCATTGATTCAGAAGCTGAAATAAGCGTCAGAGTTCACTGTCGTCATGTGACTGAGACAGAAACCTGGCTCTTTCAATGCAGCGTCTGAAGTTTGTCAAGGGAATGTGACATTATGTTTCTGAGAATACACATCAGATAAACAATATTAATTACACGATCAAAGGATGCAAGTTTTGGACATTCAAGCTGATGAGGACAATTGCTGTTTTGAGCAGTGTGCCAATATCTTTTGTGGACACAAATATATTTTATATTTATATACTGTACCTATTATTTTATATTGTAAAATTAACAATCAAAAAAGAATGACACTGATTGCTCCAGCATCAAATACTAACCTGGAGAATTTACAGTTTGGCATTATAGGAGTAAAAAAAGAGTAATTGTACAAATCAGTGAACCAATTTGAAAGTCGGCTTGGTGACAGTAAGGTGACAGAATGAACAGAGTGTTCACAGCTGAGGCCACTGTGTTGCCGTCACATGGAGTTTAGGCCCTGTGATGGACAGATGCGATGGACTGGGCCGATATTTGGAGTAGGAGTAGGATATGACTGGGATGCAGATGGGGCATGTCAGAGCTGGGGGTGGAGGGGTGACGAGCTGAGAGTGGGGGAGGCTGTTGAAGTAGGGGAAGGGTGGGTGTGTGTATTCATATCCAGGGAGACTGGGCAAGCAGCAGTATGCAGGTGGTGGCTGGCTGGTGCTCCTCAGCTGGGCCTGCCGCCAGCTTGGCCTCTGGGTGCCCTGCTTTTGAATTCAGCCCTTTGTGCTTCCCCAGGGAGGTCATACAAATTCATCTCTCATCATACACACAGATAGCAACGATATGGGGTAATGACTCAGCTGCAATTCCAACCCTGTCGCCTCTTGCGACAAAAAAAAACTTTGCCAAAACACCCTATCTTTAGTAGCTCAATCAGCTAATATAGATTTTGTAAAGGTCATCGGGACATTTCTAATTCATGTGCACCTATGTTTTGTGTGCTGAAAACGCACACAACTTTTTTATTGCACTGACAAATTGATATGCTAATACGGAAGCACTAAAATATTAACTTATCCCTCAATGCTGCCAAAATAAAAATGGAATTAGTGTAATTCCAATTGGCATGCATGCCAATTTGAGTGTAAATTAAGATTTCTTTCTTAATTTCTTTCTTAATTTACGCATGACTTGACATTATTACTAAGAAAACAATATATAGAAACTCACATAATACAGTAAGTATGCAGGCACACAAAGTATTTTATTTCTTTTGGAGAGACCGGTATGTCAGTGGCTTGGGTGGCGGCCTACTTAGGCCCAGGCAGACTAGTGGACAAGCCCTAATGAGAAGCAGGAGCTGTGAGGTGGGAGTGGGACTGGCTCTAGGGAAGGGTCACATGGGGTTAACTATCAAAGATGAGTGCAAACCTATCCCTGTGGAAAAGACTCAGAAGAAAACATCACCCTGCACATGCTAAGCTCCCCAAACTGGGAGTTCCTCCGCTTAATTAATCCAAGACACAAGAGCCTCCCCCCTCCGACCTTAATGTTTGCTTGGCCACAGAGGAGTGAATGTTAACGCACTTCAGTGTTATTGTCATTTAGCTAGTCGATTTTTTTTGGCTATGTTCTAAATTTTTAACAAACTTTTAGCTTTTATGTAAATCGAAAGTCTACTGTTTACATCAAGTAATTCCAATTATTAGTCAATCATAAGCTCGTGACTGGTTGCTCGTTAGTGTCATTTAGGGTTTCTAAAAAAAAAAAGATGTGTACCAAAAAGATCTGCTAGAGAGACGAAAAATATGGTTAACCACAGAAAAATATGAAAGTAAATGTATTATTGTAGTAGGAAAGATTTGTGTGGGCGCACTGAGAGAACCACCCAACAAATTTTGGAGACCACATTTTGATAGACAGTTAAAACCCATCGGAAAATAAAGACAGATGTGGGAGTCCAGAATTAAGCTTGTCTGTCTAGACAACCATTTCTTATGATGAAAAGCGGTCTACGGTACATTAATGCAATGCTGTGATTAAAACCAAATTATTATTATAATTATTCCCACTTCATCAAAAATTGCACAGTGCTTCAATGTTCACATACCGTATACAGGATGTAGGATTCAAACCTTTATAATTAAATTAGTGCGATCTAACTCATAATTCTACTGTTAACTGTCAGCAGCTGTCAACATAATGCAGTGGTTCTTCAGCAAACACTATTGTGCGCGAGCAACTGTGTAAATCTTTATACTGAAACACATTCATCATAGACGCTTACATTTGAAGCATGTAGAAAAAAATCTGCTACTCAGGAGATGTCAATGAATGTTTTGCAGATTCGGATTTTAAACCTTCATCTGTGGCCACCGTCTTTTTTGGAAACTTCAAATGGCGACACACCTTTAAAAAAAATCAAAAAGAACATTTGAATTTTTTAATTACGTGTGCGATAATTTGAAAGCAACACACTCACTACACACAAAGCTAAAAGCTTAATTTGACATTGATCCTATCTCTCCTGCTTGGCGCTTGCTGCAGCCCTCACAATGAGAACCTTTCGTCACAGCAATACATTTGTTTCCCTCCACTTGTCCAGACAAGGATTTCACTGGTAATGGCCCTGTAATGGCCTACAAGTCCTTGGGCATGGGCTGCAAAGGCTATATTATTGAACAGTCACTCCTTGACTGACAATTTGTGTACATCTGTGGAGATTGCCGGCCAGCAACTCGAACCGCCCACTCAATCAGCCGAATTGAACACAGGGCCGCTAAGAATAAAAGTGATGAAAGAGAAAGTGGATGGTTCGCAAGGGGACGGGACGTGTCAGGAGGTCAGAATCACTTTTCCAGACAGGACTCTGTCAGCTTTCACTATCTGGAGCATGCAGGATTTCTGTTGCAGACGCCTCGGAGCAGACAAAGCTCCCTGTTCAGACACGCTGAGTGTTTTTCACACCTCCTTTCATATCAAAGACAAATAACAGGGCAGATGACGATCATTACCTAAATTAGTTTGGAAGAAAAAAGGAAAGGACACGATCGTTCAATTTTGTCATAAAAATTAGGAACATCCCTAATGATTTAGAGAATGTGAAACTAGTATTTGCATATCTCCCAGAGATTATTACTTTATTGTTGACCATGCACCTCCTGCTGAGATCATTTACTGTCTTTGATTGTTTTAGGTTGAGGTCGTGTTCACAAAATTCACACATTAATCTAGTCTGATCATTCTGATCCCATTTGCTAGAGGATCTTTGCCACAAACACTAAAGATGGCTGGCACCTGTCTCTGCAGATACAGCATGGTGGTAGCACCCCGGCTTACTTTGCATATTTATGTTTTAATTGTATTACAACCCGCATGCTCTATTAATGTTGTACTGTTCCAATTGCTGGAGTGACACAAATATGCCATGTTCACCGTCAGCCCTGATATGTGTCTGTTTGCAAAGGCAGAGGATGCTGGATCGTGTGCAATTATACGAAAGAAAGGAGTGAAAAAAATAATAATTTGTCAGTGTTTTTTTTCATAAAATAATCTGTATTTTTCTGTGCGGACTGTTGCACCATAACTTTTTGAGCCTCACCCCAAGATGTCAAAGTAATAAATTATGAAGCCAGGCCAATATTTTTAATTTTTGGAACAGTTAATTGACTTTGAGGATTAATGACTTTCTACCTTCCTTGAATGACATTGAAGTGGTTTATACCTCCTGCATCATCCTAGACAGTTTGAACACAAACTTTGGACCAAGAGGACGGATTCCAATGTTCCCAAGGCAAGTTGACAAGAAATGTCAAGAAGAGACATGCACCTTCAAAGGGCAAGCCACAGGCAATGGTTTGTGGGTAGGTTTCTGTTGTGCGCAATGGCAGCTCTCTGTCAGGGCTTGCTGCATCCTCCAGAGCCTCCAGTTCCCAAACACCCACAGAAGAAAGTCAGACCATTCAGTGGGTTGACACCACTGCTGCTGTGTGGCTCCAAATCCTCTCTTGGTCTTGGTAGTTATGATGTAATGAAACCTTTTTTAATCATCATGTACAATACAAGACACTGAAATCAACATTATAGTTACATTCGAAGATACCACTCTCAAGCTGTCAATATAGTCTAGACTAGACTAAAGGATAGAGCATACAGGGAGGCTGCACTCAAATGCACGCCTCAAAGCATAGTGGATAATACAAAAAGGTCTTTATTGTAACTTGCACAATATATACAAAACAACGAAGAGATAGATCTTCTAAACTATACTTAATAAGATACAAACCTAACTACACTAACTTTAACCTGACTTAACTTGGAAACCTGACTGACTAACTAGAAGACAAGGACTATTTATACATGAGGTAATTAGGAACAGGTGGAAACAATCAAGGGCGGGGCAAATGCTGACAAATGGCGGGAAAACACACAGAGGCAGGAAGTAAAGGGGTCTGGAAGGAGCACAAGGGGTAAATGCGCAGTAAAGCAGGAAGTGTGTGACACGAGACTAAGGCCGTAACATCAAAGCAAACTTAACCAAAATCATAAAGATTAAACACGACATAAGAAGTAGAAATATATATCCTTATATTAACATAATTTTGCGCTTTAACACTGTAGCCAGATTCAAATAAAGCTGATTTAAAAAAAATAAAAAACAAATAGCTGTAGGTGTGCTGAGAGGAAGATTTCCCCCATGTTTCCAGTCTTAACACTCAGTTAATTAGCTACCGTTTATATACTATTCATTAGTCTTGAGTGGTATCAATCAAGCATGCATTTTTTTTAGATAGATTCATTACATCATACAGGGGTCTTTATTGCATATTAATTATACACAAATACCTTCTCTCAAATAAAGGCCATTTAATAAAGAAAGGCACAGTATAGGCTATATCGTGAATTTGCCATGGTTAAATATTTCATAACAGAGTTTTACTTATTCTATGTAAAGGCCCTGCTCAGTGGTTTGCGCTCAACGCCATGGATTTGGTCACGGCTCGCTTGTCAGCAGAGGAAGCCAACAGAGAGCTTTCATTGAGGTGGGCAGAGCGAGTCCAATGACACACACGAAGGTGGGGGTGAGGAACATGTGAACTCAAATTCTGCCATTGCATGTCGGGAGTCAGCCATTCAGGAAGCCCTGAGCACGAGGCCTTTGAGATTCAGGAGGCTGTTCGGTACACCGCCGTGAAAGTCTGACTGCACCAAGCAGGAGCCCAAAGAAACCTGAGCCCGATGCTGAGGCGCACATGCTGATGTGCGCAGCAGAGAGAAGTGCACCGGCCGGGGTGAGGGCAGGGCCGAGGCTGGGATTAGGCCAGATATTACTCCCTTTCAAAAACAACACAGTGCATGGCTGTGTTTGGCTCCAGTGGCTCCACTTAGCTGACTGACTGCAGTGTAATCAATATTTACTCATAACGGCCACACTGGGAGGTCATGACCCTTGCTGTTCGTGAGTGGTTATAATCTTGAGTCCGGATCGCCGGATCCTGAACTATTGAAGGAGGGAACAAAAACATAAATCTCACCAAGCAATTACAGGAAAGCCATCAATGACGGCGACATGGCACAGTGATGCATGACAAAAAAAAATATTCTTAACAATGTTTTAGCTTAAGTCACTTTACAACGGGCAAAAAACCTGTTTGCGTTTTTCTTTTCAAATCTGAAAGCTTGTTATTTGTCTGTTCAAACCATCAACCATGTTTTTTTTTCTAACCATGGAAAGGCCTTAAAGGTCATGCTGTCTTTATTACACCCAACATTTCATCTCTAAATCCATCTTCATTAAACACAGAGGGAGGACAATGGTCTTCCTTGCACCCTCAACACTTAACCTCACCAGGCACAACAATATTGTAAAAGTGCAAATCTCTCTCCAAAATGGCCCCACAGTTAATAATTAAGCCATGACATTTGGAAGAGACACCAAAAAATCTATATGGTGAAATTTACTAACCTTTTGAAGGTTAGTAAAGAGAGAGGGAGGAGAGGGAGGCTCCTCATCTGCCGTTTATCCGGGCTGTTTTATTCTGTATAATAAAACTGTCAAAAACACACCAAAAGGCGCCGTGGCAGCGCACAAAGGGTGATTGTCTACTGCTAACTGGAGGAGACTAGGAGTCTAATCAATGCACTCCAAATCAAAGCTCTATTAGAGGAGCTCTGTCTCTGGGGGAACTGGACAGTAAGACATGTCTGACAAATGATATTCATATGTAACTATATGGATTATAATCATCATGATGAACTGATAATCATGTTGGTCCTCGCTATAATCAAAAGGTCTTGCCAGGGCAAAGTAGCGCTGACCTCTGTCTCCTGAAGAAACCGATTATCAAGATATAACAGGTCAGGGA
Source organism: Colistium nudipinnis (assembly GCA_016785305.1). Lineage (NCBI taxonomy): Eukaryota > Metazoa > Chordata > Actinopteri > Pleuronectiformes > Rhombosoleidae > Colistium > Colistium nudipinnis. The sequence continues at coordinate 58,125 of JAFBJU010000614.1, forward strand.
GCAGGTCAAATGTGGCCCAGTGGTCATTAGATGATCACGGTGCAATAATATGTTTGGCACACAGCAAGTACTGATTTGCAGTTTCATATAGATTTTTGGAAATAACTTTGAATCGAATGTATAGAAACAAATAAAAGGTAATATAACCGAGCTAATACCTAACTTGTCATAGCAGAAGTTCAGCTGTACTTTTAAAACAAATTGGCATTAGAAAGCTCCTCATTATTGGAGTAGCGCATACACAACCGGAAGAGCGGCAAACAGAGAATTCCTAAAAGTTTGGTTTAGCTCTCTCAAGATGTTGACTTTCAGATTTACTGTCCACTCTCAACTCTGAGGCTACACTGCGAGTGATTTATCAGCCTCACAGGTGCGTTCTGTTGAAACATCCAGGGCTTAAATACAGGCTGAGGGCTCACCTTGTCCCACGTCGTATTCCTCATCCAGAGGCAACTCGGCCCAAAATCATGTGGGAGCCCGAGGCCACCGGCCCCCCTCATCTCTGGGTTCATCTAGATGAGAAAAATGTCAGACACGAACAGGCTTTCCGATTCTCTTTTTTTTAGGTGCAATCGTCTATTAGGAGGAGGGGTAACATTTGTTAAAGGGAATCTTTGCTGACACAATTTGTAAATAGCACGAGTAACCTGAACTGCACGGCAAACTCCTTTCCAGCTCTTGTGGTTGATATGACTGCTGCATTTATCTGCCTTGGTGACAGATTTAATTTGCTGCTCCAGTTTGACGAATGCACATATACATGCAACCACGGACAACAGTTTGCTTAGTCAATCCTGGTGTTGTTATTTGCCAGGACGTAACTTAAGACCAGGAATGATTATAATCACACAGGTATCAGTTGGCTGCATGTGGTGATCTGGATCGTACATAAGTACTAATTACTAATCATTCTTCACATGAGTAAATTTGCATAGATAAATGTTGCTACTGAGTCCTAATTAAAGAAGAATTCCAAAATCCCATGTTTATGGGAGCGTAAACTATCGGAGATACAGTTAAAGGACCGAATGATTATTATAATTGGCACTATTAAGCCTGGAGTTGATTATGTAAACAAAAAAATCAACTATGCAGATAATTAAAATGTTGCTTAAACGTAATTATTTAGCTAAGGGCTTTACAGTAGCGCATCTGTTAACGCAACACAAGAGTTATGAACCAAACAATGATTCACAAACATCAACTGGACTTTTTCACATTTTTTTGGAAACAGTGCTGTTTTTTTGATAGCACTTCACCTCAGGCAACTCAGAAGATATACCCAAATAAATTATGGTTTAAAGCACTGTCCAAAAATAGTGCAGCCTTGTGACAATCATGAATAAACAGATGAAATGGCAAATTGCAAAGTCCAGGGTGCCGGTGATAGGCAAGAGAGCAGGACTTTGGATTCCAACATCAAGGGATAGGCTCCTGGAGGTTAGGAGTGCTGGCTTGTGTTAGACCTTAAGGTCGTCATTCCCTCAACTAATGCCCCTGGCATCACCTTCCTCCTTGACTTCAAACACTCTGGCTACATTCCTAGACCATGTACCAATAAGCACTAATAATGCAGAAAAATGAAAACCAAAACAGATGGGCTCCAATAGTGGTGGGGATTACCGAGGCCTATCCAGGGCTCTAGCTGCACCCCTGGGCGCTGAGAAGTGAATCCCACACCATCTTTTTCCCAGCGCAGCATTATGTTTACACGTCCCACAAGTGTCTGTGGAGAGGTTCAAATGGTCAGTCGTTCTTAGAAGTGTGAGGAAGGAATGTAATGGATATCACCTGAACCTTCCCCGTGCATTTTAATTGATTGCAAGAGTTTGCATAACACTGGTGCACTCTCCTCTATGAGCAGTGCTCAAACGTCTGTGTTGCAACACTTGTGGTTTTTCGGTGAAATCGTTTCCCACTGTGATCTAAAGCAACAGTGAACCACTGTTACTACGTCTATGCAGGACCTGAGTGACTCAAGGAGGCAACGCACCGCTGTAAGGGCATGCGTTTGGCTATGACCCCTCTCTATGGTAAAAAAACGCAGCATACGTCTGTCTTTTGATTAGGCGCTAGCCCTCAAGGCTAAAAGACTATGTGTCAGACACTGGTTAAAAGTCTCCCTTAACAATTTACCACGCGCCATGGAAAATGCCCAATGAAAACACCCAAAACATCCCCCCCGCCCTGCTCCCACTGGGGACTCACCGTGAACTCCTGTGAACTCTGAAAATCATGAGGGGAAATCTAGAGTGTACTGAACCCACAAATGGCTGAATATTTTTGGTTCAACGAAGCAACAATTAATTGGGCTTGGTTTGTAAAGAAAATAATAATAATTAAAAAATTTTCCCGTCGTAAAATAAATGACAATTAGGAATGCCAATTACAGTAAACTCAAAATAATGACCATGTCATATATGCTTAGAGTGTGACTGATTTATTGTGGTGAACTGGTGGTAAGTGGCCTCATCGTCTACTCTTCAGCTACTGTCTCAAAACATGCTGTGATTTTTGCATTGCTTATTAGGTGCAGATAATTCTTTATTTATTTATTTTTAATAAGCCAAAAAAAATGTGATCTGTTTGTTTTCCATGTGTCGGGCAAGAAAAGACACTTAAGGGGGAAAGTTAATCACAAACCTCCAATTGTGTCACATGTGGGAAATTGACGGATTTTGGTTATCTAATGAAAATATTGTCAGTAGACTCATTTCCTCTGCGGTGCCAGAACGGCAGAAGAGTAAATGTGCGAACAGTAGACTGAAGGCTGACTCTTAACTCTATGTGACTCTGCGCATGTGTGCGTGTGTGTCGTCAGCTCATGTTTCAGCGAGACTGTTTTCCTATCGAGGCCACACTCACCTCAACCTCTGAGAGTCTTCTTTGGTCTATTCACGCCTGAGTGACAGCGAACAAGCAACGACATAGGTTATATTCACTCATTGCATTGAGCTGAGGAAAATGGAGACAGGAAGTAAGAAAAAAAAGCAGGAGGAAGGGCACCAGGATGTAGTGTGTGGAGGTAAAATTTGGCATATAAAATATATCCCGGCCAGTTTGGATTTTTGTTTTCACTGTCTGATAGTGCAAACCCAGAGCCTGGGTGGAGCAGTGCAGAGCCCTGAACATTTTGGAAAACATACAAGCTTGTGAAAATAAATGAATAATCCAAATATATATATGTATATATATATTTATTTATTTATATATATATATATATTAGGTATGAGTGCGTGTGCATGTGTGTGTACACTTGCTTTTTTGCAAATCTCCTGTCAACCAAATGTATTGGTAAGCAAATTCTGTCTACCAGGTTAATTCTTTTTTAGGCCTGAATAATTTGCCCCCTAGTCAGATCAGAGCTCACAACAAGGAAGGACTTAAAGACATGGTGAAGGGTAGAACGTATTTTGACTGGCAAAATAAACAATAACGAAACACCAAACAGGCACAAGGCACAAGACAAACAGGCACAGGACAGGGGAAGACGAGGACTATTTAAACATGAGGTAAGTGGGAACAGGTGGAAACAATCAAGGGTAGGGCAATCGCTGACGATGGCGGGAAAACACACAAAGGCAGGAAGCAAAAGGATTTGGAATAAAACAACTAAACAAAACACACTAAGCATTACTTAACACAATTTGTGAGACACTGCACCGATAAGGCCATGATAATACAAACTGCTAGAGGTAACAGACATTTTTAAATTTGGACAGGAAAGGGACTTCCCTTTCTGTTCCCTAAAATCAGTGAGTGACGAGAACATACTGCCCAATTTAATTGTCTGGTCTTATCAAATGAGGTAATTTAGGTCAAGTTAAACAGGCAACAGCATATATTTATAAAATTATTTTTACTTTAAGTGTTGCAGGAACCGTAACATAACATCAGCAGACAGAAGAATACTTTACAATATAATTGTACACCAGAACTGAGTAACTGTAATATACTTCTTTGTCAATCACACGGATGTGGACAAAATTGAGTCCGATATTTCAGCAAAAAAATATAATGCAGCAGAATTTATGGTTCAATGTCAGCCGCAGAGCCTTCTGTCTTCTCCTACACCTAAACACCTCTCTGTAAGCTCACCTGGCCTGCCCTGAAAAGGGTGAGGTTCAAACCAATTGTACTGTCTGTCCTGTGCAAACACAGTGTATGCGCAACAACCCAATCCATGTTTGCTGTAAACGGGAGCCTTTGTTGCATCTGTTTACACAGTCTTTCGCATCTTTCACACTGAAATCCACATATATACCAGAGTCCTGAAACAAACCTGTTCATTGTCCTGTAGGCCTCACTAATAGACACACTCACGGGAGGCTACTTCCTGTTTTCTCCTCTACTGCACATGGGTTCCTTTATCTGTTGCGACGATACATGAGAAGGGAAACAGAGAAGAAACAAAATGTTCCAAACTACTTTTTGCGAAAGAGGGATTGGATTCAGTTTTCGAGCATTGCGCATACTTCAACAAATCTCACCCAATCAGGTTCCAGACTGAGATGATGTCACTGTGCGGCGCTTCTGGGGATATTCTCCTACTGGAATGACAAGTGAAGATAAATGGCAGTTTATCGTTGCCAACAAGTCTAACACCTGGCTGTCAGATTGAAGACCTGATACTAAAGATATATAAGCACATGTGTGTATATATATGTGTGTGTGTGTGTGTGTGTGTGTTTCTGTATAGGTTTAGACAAATTCATGTGTTCCTTCAACTCAGGAACAGAGTAAGCGGGTTTATTAAACCCTGCCCTGCGTGTGGCATTCAAATTATATTGAGACACTGTAACATGGAACATCATGAATGTTTATCTGCGTGATTAGCTTACCAGACAGTGGGTGGAAGCTTGCCTGGCCACATTGAGGAGCTGTCAGGGAGATGAAGGAGCACCCAGATGGTACTTCCAAAAAACCGCCCGACAAGCCCTGAGGTAATGGGTGGGGCTGGCTCGCTAGTCGTGCAGCTGTACTGGTATGTCACCTGAACCCTTCCCTGAACTCACCCTTCACTACATGTACATGTCTCAGCCTCAGCGTCCTCATTCTCTTGCAGGCATGTCATACACTTCGGTGTATTCCGTGAATTCATCGGTTCAACTCGCATAACAACAAGAGGTCAATAAACAGGATGTGCTCGCAGACAAGTTTAAAGGCCAGAGTCAGAAGCCGAGAGAGAGGAGGGCACTGCAAGGTTTTACTCATACACCTCCATTAGCTCAGCCTTGTTTAACAGGTATGTCCACCATATCAGTTCAGTGTGTTAGGATGGAAACGTTTATTGACAGAAACTTTAAACACAAAGTGTAAGTGATGGTCATGTAATGAGCTTGCCTGTGGCTTGGATCTGGATAAAAACCCACTGAACAAAGACTGAAGTCATTAAGATTCTGATGCGATGAGTCAAGCCTACTGACGCAGATACTATCTGATATGTCACCATGTGAATGATCACTGCATGGCATTTATTTAATGTTATCAGGAGAAAGACATTGTTTATTCATCAAACCAGTCAACTTTGGTCAATTAGCAACTTTAACATTTTGAGAATGCACATATGACAATGACAACAAAAGGTTTTTATGGTCTGTACGAAATAAATAGCAACATTGCTCATTTACAGCTTGGCTGAAGAAAGAAAACAAAAAAAAGGGTTAATCTTCATATTAAAAAGGCATACAGATGAGTTGTGATACTCATGAACTCACTAATTGCTCAACAAAAAATGCTCTCCTTTTTAAATAAAGCTTTTCAGTTTTAATATGTACCTTCAAGAGCCTGTTATAGTTAAATAAATAGAATGCTTTCCATTTTTAACATGCACATCCAATTTGCCTGGGGAAAGTATTTACACTTCACTGATACTACTGTGTCCATCAAATTATACACTTTTTTTCCGCTTCCAAACAACTCTTTCTCACCACAAACTCTCATACTTACACAAATGTACAGTCACTCTTGCAGACATGCTGCATCTATTTACTATTAACACAATATCTAAAACCTATTGAAAGTGATCAAAATGCTAATGGTGAAACATGGTAATCCATGTAGTGTAGAGAAGAACAGTCCAGACACCACATTTTAACGGTGGGGGGGGGGGGGGGGGGGGGGGGGGGGGGGTTGTTTGGGGTAAGACTTGCAAAAAGTTTTAGTTTACAATTGATCATGCACTTTCTAAATTCACTGTTTTTGGATTGAGTGGCTTCAATATCTACTTGGCTAAGAGAAGAGCAACATCTCCTTTCACAGATACGCTATCTGACCACATTATTTCTAGCGATATTTATGTCATTTTCCCCAGGAATCTGTCCTACAACAAGTGGTTTTACTGTGTCTGAGTAAGCTTCTGCACATGACGAGGAGCCATACTGCAAGAGGTGGTGTTTCTTCTGCCTGTGTCCGTGTTTGTGTGGAAGTTCCTGGCCATCGCACCTCAGGTTGAGATGGGCAGTTTATTCTGTGCAGACGTTTTTTCCCTCCTCTTTTTCATGATGCAAAATAAGAGTTCTGCATGGAGTAGAGGCGGTCAATGGGGTTCCCCACGCGGGCCTGCATGGAGTTGACTTCTGACGACGCCATGAAGCAGTCACTGAGGCTGGTTAAGGACGTGTCGCTGTCTATGTCATGGAATGCAGAGTCATTACCTGCGGAGAGACAATTGTTAGACAGAGATAGTTGTCAGGATCCGGCAACTTGCAAAGCCGCTGATTACAAAAACAAAAACACTCCACACTACCCATCTCTGATTATGAAATCCATGCAATCTTGTATTTGAGATTTATAGCAGCATTGGGAAATTATAATTACTAATAGTCACTTTGAGAAAGCGCTGTTGTGTGTCATCACAATTGTGAGAACTGTTTTGTTAGATATCATCAAAGCTCACTTTTTGCTGCCCTCCCTGGGACAATTGCGGTCTATGCGGGAGCATGTAAACAAGGGGCATCCTCCTAAAAGATCTGGTTAATAGCAACTGTTTACGCCTTTCATAAAACCTCAACATGTTATTTCTCTAGAGGGAATAGTTAACTTTATTACACTCTGGATCTTAATGATAGTGTTGCACAAAATGGGGACAGTGTTTTGAGACATATCTTTTAATGCCTTGCCAATATTGTTCTTTTCCCCAAACCAAAGGAGAGTGATGAGACTAGGGACTTGGGTTCTTGCTACCGAGAAGAACTAAATGGAGGCAAATTATAAGGAAGTTATGAACTTCAGGAAATGGTCCCTCTGGGGCTTGTTGAGGACATCACTCTGAAATGTGTTTTTCCAGTTACATCCTGTGGACTAACACTTGATTGACTGAGCCCCCCCCCCGTGTTTGCATTTTAATTATTCCCTGTATCACACAGAAATCCGAGACTACTTGTTTTCCTATTCTGATTCATAAGCTCACACGACCCTCAATCATTGTTAGGATGGCACATTAGAAGATAAGAACAGAATAGTCAAGTGCGATGTATGTGCGACACCAATAGAATTATTTGCAATGATAAAGAAATAGAAATAGCATTAGTAACTTGAAGAAACATTGGTGCCACAAAGGCTGGGAGTAGAGAAATATTTATCATATCACAATTTACCAGACTTTTATCCTTTGTCTGCTTTTGTGATTCCGACGATGATTTTGACTTATTGGATTGTGCCATAAGCCTTAACTGTACCTATTATAAGTTGCTAGTAGCCTTAAGAGCCTACACAGTCGTTATGCTACATACCACATCGCCTTGTTTTCTGCTGTAAACATGCTGTACCACATCGCCCTTCACTGTATTTATCAATGAGCTGCAATAAACGTCATTTTAGCATTTGAAATGCCTAGCCATACTTGAAGTGACTCAAAAGTAGAGTAATGCATTACATTTCAGAGACGGTAATTTTGCAATATAACTTATTACTTAGAAATTACAGTAATTACTAATATATATATACTCTATTGCAAGTAATTTGTACTGGTTATTTTATACATGAGGAAAATCTGCTCGTACGTATCTGTGAGCAGCCAAAATTAGAGGGGCTGTGGCCTGAACACATGTCCCACACTGGGGAGCCATGAGGTTGATCAAGGGACAAGCATGTGTGTGTGTGTCTGTGTGTTTTTTGAGAGCAGGAGTGGGTGTTTTGGGGAATGGATGGAGGGGTGGGAGTTTGGGGATGCTCACCATATGGGTTCATGTGGTCCCCGGGCATCTGTGGGGGGGTGAGCCCCTGTTGGAACGGGTCTGTGCTGTAGCCGTTCTGATCCATGGCGACCAGCTGCTGCTGCTGCGGAGCCAGCGGTGTGAAGGAGTTCATCATCCCCTCCATCCGATTGGACATCACCTCTGCAAAGCAATGAGAGAAACCATCACAGGATACGCAATGTCAATAAGGTGGGGCTGAACAGGGTGGGGGAAACAAACCAGGAGGACGACATGGTTTCCTAAGGGAAATGTCCTTCAATACCTGGGAAAATCACAAGCTCACCTGATTCTGAGAAAATAAAATGCAATAATGTTGAAAAAGAGAAGAGAGAAAAAAAAGAAGACAATCACCACAGTAACGTGAATAGTTTCCATGCTAGTATTTCCATGGAAACCTACAGTAGTCTTTCCTGTGGCTTTTCCCATAATTCCGTTCACAAACACTGCTCTTGGCGAACTGACTAGTGAGATGGACACAAAGCTCTTGTGGCTTCATCACTGGAGCCCATCCCCCGGCACTTTCCTTTTCAGCGACTTTGTAAAAAAACACATCCGCGCTCATTTTGTTTGGCTTCAGGAGAGAATATCCCTGATGTAGAATGTTGTTGCTTATAGAGGGACCAACTTGAAAAGTGTTATTCGATGTAATTATTTGGCTAGCAGAGGCTTAGTTTGTTGGTACCACCGTCTGGTTTTGTAGTAAGCCACAGCCTTATATTACCTTCAACACAAAACGTTACTGTGATACCAATAAATCTGTAACCATTTGTGTCGGATGCGTCTTGCATATAGAAATGGAGGTGGCTGGTTAAACACACAAGATGAACTAGGACTCTTGAACCTATGTCGCGACACCATTTTTGGCCAAATTGCCAAGATCTTCCAAACATCTGGACAAACATATTCCAGAGTGAAACTAAAAACATCCATGAAGGATAAAAAGGCAAAACACATATTTAGAATGGAAGTGGGTTTTGAATTTCAGAAAATGTAAATGACAAAAATGTTAAATGGAAGAAATATGAAGCCAAACATTTCCCAGAGAAAGAGCTTAGAGACAGAGAGCCTCCATTGTGTCTGCAGGGTATGTACAGTATCGTACCTTGGCCCAGTCTCTGAGAATTCTGTTGTTCTTGTTGTTGCTGCTGTCTTCTTGCCAACTTCTTCATCTGAAACGAAGGAGTCAAAGTTGTGAGGAACTCCCAAAACTAACATGCACACTTTAATTTAAAAAGGATGCTCCTTGCTGTTCACCCTCGAATGAACTGCATAAAATCTCTATCTGAGTGCACTTCATTATCAAGTATCAAAGGTTTTTACAAGATAATAATCAGAAAAGGGGAGGGCGTAGACATTTGATGCAAGAGTGAGCTCGAGTTGCAAATCCTTGCTTTCTCTTTTTTTTATGCATTTGTGAAAGGAATGCAGCGATAACTTTAACACACATAGTTGTGGTGATTTGTGGACTCTCTGATGAAATAAGGCTGTTGTATACGCAGAATCTAATTTATCCCGTGTCAGCTGCTCTCACCTTAGCTCTCTGGTTCTGAAACCACACCTGGACCACCCGAACACTGAGTCCTGTCTCCGCAGCCAGCGTCTCCCTCACCTGAACACATGCAGACAAACAGGTTAGAAAAAAAAGAAAAAAACACTCCACAAGGCCGTGAACGACTTTTTCCCCCTGAACATATCTGCCAGGTTCCCCAACGGGCACATTGCCTTTTTGACTTCAGCGAGCGTTGAATAAGTGCAGTGGCCTTTTCGGACTCCTTGATTATTGCCTCTTCAAAGCTTTGGACCGGGTGCGGCGCCTGTTTTAGGACCTGGGCTAGGGAGGCATTTCTCCTATCTCAGTATGTCATTGGGGCAGGCGGGCTGTGTTACACCAGCCTGCCTCGGTTAACACAGAACAGCATGCTGCTTGCCACTTCAAAGCTCAGCTCTGAACTAGGGGGGAGATTTTTTTTATTTGAGAATTTTATTTGTGAAACTACTGTAGGGCTCATGGTCTGCATCTAAATCTCCATGTGTTCATTACGCCAAATACAGACCAGATCTCGATTTTTTTTTATTCTTAGCAGAAAACATGACATATTTGTCTTACCTTTCTGCAGGGTTTTGAGGACACCTCAAAGGAGGCCTTGAAGGCCCGTCTCTGCTGAGTGGTCAGGATGGTGCGTGGTCTTTTGGGCCTCCTGGGATCCTTCGCATCATCCCCCTTCCCCTGGCCTCCTATGCCTTTCTCTGGCTTGATCTCCAGCTCCTCATCGTCACTTTTCTCTGCAGAAAGAGTGTTTTTTTTGTATCATCAGCACAAGTTTGAACTGACTACGCCCTTTTAGTCAGTGACAGTCTGCAGATATATATATTTTCGCCCTTCCCTATTCCAGGGGGATTCTCACACCACCACCAAGTGCAAAATCAAAGGAGACGCATGTGTTTTTGATACTTTTCTTATCAATTTATACACAAGCAAAGGGCCACATGGATGATTACACCTACAGAAGTCTATGGCTCTTGCCTGGCGAGCACAGTGAAATATGCACATTTGTCACTGAAGTGGACGTTGTGTCACTTGCAATTTATTGCTCTCAGCTTTGTCTGATTTACACTACATCAATCTCTGATAAGAATACTGCACCAAGTACACAAAAAAGGCAACACGAGCACATATGAAAAATTGTTATCCCCTTACACAGCTGGAAAATTCACAATTCCACTCTGTTCCTTTTTGACAAAATATATGTAGATTGTTAAAACTTTTTGCAGCAGGATATCATATTTTTGGTTGTAATGTTTGTAAAAGATTTATGTTTAAAACCTACATTTGTCTGATTAAAACAGGTGGCTGTTTGCATTTGTTACAAACAATACTATGTTCAACATAACTTACAGTGCAACCTTTAATCTTTAATTAACGTTTTTATTAAAAAAAAACCCTAAACGGATATGATGTGCTTGAATAGACAAATACATGAACTAAAATGAATTTTTCATAATCTATTTATTGACACTGGCTAACTAAATAAGGAACTATATATAGCAGAAGTAAACCTCTTAAATCCACTAAGGCAGTGGTTAAAATCTGTGGTCCACTAGCCACAAAGGCAACAAAGCTGTATAAACATAACATAAAAAAAGAAAAAAATAGTCAAATCACATTTTATGTGAGGGTGAATACAATTGTTTCTAAATCAGAAGCAGCAGTGCCGTTAATGAACCTTAATGATTTTGAGGTCTAGTGGTCACAAGAAGAGGCACCCACATGATGGCTCAGTGTCTCCTGTCATCTGGTTCTGATACGTATCTACATTTCTCCCCTGAAAAACCCTACGTTTCTCCTGCCACATACTGAGGTTAACCTCTGTTCATGTCAACATTTTCTCCATCGTGAAATTGGGAGAAGAGCACAAAAGAAATGCCGACGCGATACACTGGGACACAACCGAATGTGGAAGAGGCAGAGCAAATATTCCCACAAGTTCACAAAAGTTGACATAGGCACAGATGTATTTGACAAATTCCCCGCTTTTGTGCACGTCTAAATGTGAGCCAGATGGTAGTGAACAGTGAGGCTTGGCGAGAAGCCTCATTGTGTGTGGAGGCTATAGGCGAGGAACACTAGAGCTGATAAGAGAGGAGGCGCAGGCTTTCTCTAGAAAGGTCCCAAATCCCTCTGTCACTCACCATGATACCGTGATTTAATTCTTTCCAGAACCAGATCCTGCCCACGCATGGAAAGCCATTAATACGGGGTGGCTTGGCTTCGTCCTGTTTCCACTTCCTACTGTATCATAAGGCTACGCTCACCGCTTGAATTAGAATGCTACAAAATTGGCCATTGAAAAGCTGCAGATGTTTTTATTAATATTGATAATGCAGTGCAACTTCCACTGAGAAACAGTTTGGCTGCGTCATGTAGGACGTCTGTGTTGGCTTGCACTGCGATGCACACAGAATACAACACCCAGGTGCCATACGATGGTGGCACCATGGTGCTGTTCTCACGCGGGTGTGAGAGGGTGCAGGGGGCTCACCTGAGTCTGAGTCATCGGGGCTGACCGAGCTGAGTAAGTCCTTCTCCCTCTCGTAGTCGATCTTGCACAGCAGCTGACCCTCTTTCAGGACAAACTCGTCGCCCTTCCGCAGCTGGCGGTCGCACACGCAGCAGCAGAAGCAGTTTAGGTGGTAGACACACTCCAGAGCGCGCATCACAAACTCTGTGGGGGAGATTTTCTCCATGCAGCCGCTGCACTTGGTCGCAAACAACCTGCAGAAACAAAAAGAAATGGATGCTTGTAAGTCGGCTGATGAATGTTGTTGTTTCCAATTTAAAAGACTAAGACATTCATTCATTTATGTGAGAAAATCGAAAAGTCAAAGGGTATGTATGTGTTGGAAAGCCTAAATGATGATTCCAGGTCCCCCCCTCCAAGGGGGGCTCCTTCCTGCATCATTCCAAACTCAAATCCCCTACCACAAAAATAAAATTAAGAAGCAGGATAGGGTGCACAAAACCCAACTCATCTCAATCAAGTCGCTGTTGCTAATTTCATGTCCACGATACTCTATATGCATCAGATATCATATCACTGACCATGATTCATTGCCGACTACTGCGCTGCCCTCTCGTCTGTTCATATCTCATCTTACTGCTTAATATCAAGCCTCTGAGTAGCAACACTGCTTATATCTCCATTTCCTAGACAACACCTTCATCTTCTTTGATATCCTTTCAGGAAGATGTTTGCATTGTTTTATTGGTGCCGGGGAGGCATTTAATTCGTCCTCCGTTGTTCACAAGAAGCCACATTAAATGGAGCAAGAAGGCAGGGAGTGCGGTTGATCTTGTCCAGCCGTAAAGCTGGATTTATTAGTGGCCTCTTTGTTTGCCCTGGTCTGGAAGACAGCTGGCAACCGCCAATCTATTTGTGGTGAACATCTATTTCATTGTGCAAGGCAGGGAGGCAGCGAGAGGAGCAATTGACATCATCTGCTGGTTCGGGACAGGGATGAGCGATTGCGATGAATATAATGTGTAAATATGAGAGGAGGGAAACCAAAGGAAGGTTTTGTTATGCTAATGTTGTTATAGGTGATGATTGAGCGGTGATACGCTGGCGTGTGTGCATTCACACATGTAAGTGCATGTGTGTGAGCAGCTGTATGCGTGCTGGAAGCAAGATAGTTTGCTTTTTGTTGCCTATGCAGCTTCCTAAAATAATTACCGTGATACTGCTCATCAGAGCAGCCTCAGCAAAGCTGGATTTGATCTCGTCTTAATTACATCACACAGAATTGATCGGCTATTTTACTAATTTAATTCATTTGAATGAAAATTACTGCCTGAATCAGGATCAGAACACGGCAGCTAAAGCATCCTACTTTCTTTTTAACCATCGTTAAGAATGAGCACTCTCGGGGTTCATAAATTCCTGTAATCTTTCATTTATTACAATAAGTTAAGGAGATTATTATTCAACTATGGAAAAACCTGGAGGATAATCCCATCTAAAAGAAATGTTGGCATGTTTCTCAAACAAGCGGTGTTCTCCTTTTTAAGTGACCTGCCAACCTGGATCTCTCCTCTAAACAAACCTCCAAGTGTGGTTACTTGAAAACAAAAGACAACAGCACAAAAAGAGAGGAAGCAAAATCTCACTTTGACTCATGTCTGGAGAGATAAACTGAATCTTCAGGGACTTGTGTCTAGTTTTTAGAAGGATTAGCTTGTTACATGCTGGGATCAGGGGAAAGAGGTGATGAATCTGTCAAGACAAGTTCCCAGCTCTAACTCTAATGTTTAGCTAATGATTGCCGGCTTAAGCGAAGAAAGAAAGCAAAAAAGTTGAGGAAATTACTTGTTAGCGCGGTTTTGATATGTCCAGGACTCGGCATTCACCTACGACCGCTCTTTTAAACCTTCTCATCTAGATGAAAACATTCTCATTCAGCCCTCTTTCCTTTCTTCTTTCTCCTCTCCGAGTCTAATCTTGTAAGCCATTATTTTTCTATTTCCCCTCTCTGTCACTTTGCATTATTTTTGCTGCTGTAATTCCTATTCGTCCCTTCTGGAATCTTCCTGTCCTGCTTTGTCCTCAGGTCTAATCCGGACTTTCTGCCTGTTTTCAGGCCCCGGTCCCCATTCTCAGCGGGGTTCAGATGGAATAGCCATGCATGACGCCCCTTCTATGGCAACCACACCTCCACAGGAAGGCAACGGCGACTTTTCGGATGGGCAGAGAAGGCCTTTGAGGAGCTGGCAGCAGAAGTAAATCCCTCTCTAAGGAACAAGGAGAATTAGCAGGGAGCAGTGGACTAGGGATTTAACCCTACCCCTCTCCTTTGAAAGGCGCAGGCAGTCCCACTCCTGCGGCTCGCCACAATCAAACAGAGAAGGAGTGGGGAGGTGGCAGTGGGGAGAGGAGAACACAAACTCCCTGAATGACACAAGCAGTGGATTGTGGAGGAGCCTAATCCCACTTTAATACCTTTCCAAGTTCAGCGCCTGAAGAATGCTCTTTAAAACAACACCACTGTGTGAGCAGTGAAGGCTGACCAGGGGGAGGCACGCCATTCAGCCTGCCCGACATTACCTGATTAGTGGTTTGAGGACGGGGCCAGCGGGGCCAGCACGCCGATGTGGGGGGACAGAGGAGAAGATGTAAATGATGATTTTATATATAGAAAATCTAATCGACAGGGGCTGCTGATAGCCTTAGCTGAAAAGGAGATTTCACAGCTTTCTGCAAAGCTCCACCGGGATATTAAAGCTATCAAAGAAGCTGTTGGTGCGACTGGAATCAGACTTAAAGTGATTTAGGTGATCGTTTACTACTTGCTGCCTCTACATGATCCCAGTGACCCATCACACTAAGACCCGTAACCACGTAAAATCCACTTTCTGGATGTACAGCCGCTTTGGTAACACGACTCCCAGTGTGGCACAGGCAGGCTCAGCACCTTTTAAGCTACGGTCTGTTTATAAGGACACCACAAAGAAGACCACCAGCACGACAAGCCCGAGCACCGTCCCATGGTGTGCCTCCTCCCACACCTGAGCGCACAGATCTGGTGATGAGACCCGTGTGGATCAATGGCTGCATCTCAAGCAGAGAGAACTGTCAATATTTACCCAGGCCTCCCCGGGACTGGACTCATAAATGAAAAAAGAGCCCATCTCAGCACATAGCCCTCTCCCACAGGAATCATTACGTCCCTGGTTTTAATCCTGTGTCCACATACCTGTAATCCCTTGTCTGTCCTTTCTTGCCTTATCTATGCTTGTCTCTCCCTCCCCAAGACAGATTATCACACTGTTGAGGCTTGTAACTCTACAAGCTGGGGTTTTTTAGCAAACGCAAGAAAAAGAAGAAGAAAAAAACTCAACAACAACATCCACAACAACAATAGGAAAGAGCGTGATGAAGAAGACAAAAGCCAACAGGGAGCGACCGTTATTTGTCTGATGAACACTTCAGTGGGGCCAAGTGCAGCTGAGAGACTTCACCCTCTCTGCTGCTGCTGCTGCTGCTGCTCTTCTTCTTCATCCCCTCCTTTTTTCCAGGCACTTTGGAGAACTATGCACTCTCCCTTTGAACAGATTAGAGGCAACTTAAAGTGTGACAACATCTTAAGCTCTCACCACATGTTGCCAATGATTTCCCTTCTACACACATTACATTTAATGCTTCTGCTGCAGTGATAAGCATCGGGAGGACATGCGGGATAAAAGCTAACCCAGAAGAATAAGAGCGACAGGGGAAGGGGGAGCTTCTCAGGGCTCCAGATAATCATGCTACATTGGTGCAACACGTGCAACAGCCTCACCTACCTATTCCCGTCTTGCTATTGAACAACACTTGGAGAAATACCATAACAATTTGGGGAAGAATAGCCCGGGCCATTATGTCACTGCATCCCTTCAAAGACAAAGGAGTGGAGGATTATCCAGGAAGCAGCTGTAAGCTATTACTTTGAAGATGGGCTCTCGTGTTTGGGCAGGAAACCTGTGGCCGTGCCAATCATTGCTGAGGTGAGAGATGAGGCCTGGAAGGCAGGTCAGACCAGGGCCTCTGGGCCAGCATAAAGGGCACGTGGGGGCAATCGGTCAACTGTGCTTGCTTTATATATTTTTTTTTTGTTATGGGTAACATCTCATCAAACTGGGTGCTGTAAAGTTTATTTGCTTTATAACCAGATGAAAGAGTTTTGGACATAAACAATATTTTTGGAAAATGCATTTTCTTCTGAAATTTTGAAACCACTTTCATATCTGTAGGCGTGTATATCTTAACACAATGACTAGAAATAGGGGGAATGGATTTATGAAAAAGTGTCAGCAATAATCCAGTATCGATCAAATATGTCCTGTAAATACAAGTACAGTTGGTTTAGTCTAGTAAGCGTGAAGACTGGAAAGATGCCAGTCAGAAAACGGCTCGCCTGGCCCTCTCAAGCACTTCTAAAACGAAATTAAATATTCTGACACTTAACATAAAACCTCAACTTGTTGTTTTAACACTTTAGTTTTAGTACAGATTAAACAAACAAGGGTCTAAGGTGTAAGCTATTAAGATTTACAGGCGATGTCGACTGGCTGTTGGATAAAGCCTGATATTTATCTGGCTCTAATCTAATATGATATTCTCAATCCACTCATGATATTAAAGCATATTTCTTAAAATGTCACATGATAATTTTAAAGTTTCCACATGAACCTCAAAGTAGTCAAATGCCCATCTTTAATGAATAGCTCATTTCTTGTCCAGATTTTCAGGTGTAATCTGGCTCTGTTTGTTGTCTGGAATGACAACAAACGGATCTGTCTCAAAGAGGCAGCAAAGGTCTCCAAACTGTTGAGCCACCACCTCACGAGACACGCCTCAGAAAGTGAAAATTGGCTCTTATCAACGGTATCAAGAGCAACTGTCAAAGACGGAAAAACATTTGACGCCCAGATGTTTCACTGAGCACAGCAAAACGAAGGCAAACCTTTTCAACTTTGTCTCAACAGCATGAAAATTACTCTGTTACGGTCCTGATGTCCTCGAGTATCAGCAGACACTGCGTGCTGACCATGCCGGGCTAAAAATAGCGACGTGAATTTAGCTTTAATTCCAGCGCTTGATTGCTTGCAGAGGGACTGAAGATAAAAGCAAAATAAAAAGATGTAATTTATTATGGCGCATTTGAATATTTCAATAAATCCATGTAATCTTTGTTCCTCCTCCCGTGAAAAGGAGGTCAAAACTAACTTTCGGTCTGCACGAGCAGCAAAGTGCAAAATAAAAGTGGTAGTGATAACCCCGTCCTCATAAAGGATCTCAGTGGCTGACCTTGTTTTATTGTATCAGCATTTCTCTTTGGAGCATAGATTCATAGAGAGTAATGAAGCCAAATAAAAAGTGCCATCCTTCTGCTCCCAAGGGCCAGCTCCAGTCAGCTCTAAAAGCTGCTTAATCACCATCTCGTGCTTACTACATTAGCATAATAATGGCCTTTAAATTGAGGCTCTTTGTTTTTTAATTAAACTCCCAGCAGGTAAAAGTAAAACACATTAACGGGAGATGTGTACACCACTAATGGCCCAAAGGTGCCTTCTTCATCACACAGCTCTGGCCACAGGGTTCTGCTTGTTCCCCGCACTGAAGCGCAGCACCGGCTGCCTGCGAGCTCGCAGGGGAGGAGCGAGACGAGCTGATTGCACTTGGCATGGCCAGGATAATAGCGGGGATGTGCACAATGGGTTAGTGTTTGCATATGCACCTGCCCTGCATCTCAGAGGGAGCACACTTAGTAATCGCTGCAGAGCAGAGCCGTGGTGAATGCGTAAAAAAGATGCTGGTTACAGTTAGTCTGCCGTGAAGTGTTTCCAGGATCGTCTGTCCCACACGTCTGCTGTTGTGAAAACAAATATGGCCACTTCATTTCTACGGCAGCATGAGCTCCTATGTGTTGGAATGTGCCGCAGCTCCTCAGACTGGTCCCCGGCTAGACAGGCGTCCCAGGCATATCTCTGCATAGCGCTATACGGCACAGCTGCACAAAGAAATCCTAACCTTTAAGTCGTTATTCAAATGATCTCATTCCAGGGGCTGTGCGTTTCACAGATTGCTCAACGCTTCAAATACTGTTTAAAACAAAAGGGGGCGTATTCTAACCAACTGCAAGAGACCAAAAACATGCATGTATGCAAATCACACCCTCTCATTAAAGCAAACGATCCTCACGGCTACTGTTTTATTTAAGGGGCTTGAAGGAGAAAAACACACAAGGAAAAATGCAGTCCATACTGCATGCTCATACAGAGTTTGAATGGCAAAAGTGGTATGCAGAGAATGATCTCGCAGCACCAAGCGACCCATCGCTTCTCTTTTACATGTATCTGCTAATGAGTCACTGGGAAAACAGCATGGAAATAATCCTCCCCAGCCACACAGGTTGAACAAAGCTCACGGAGTGAAAAGGACAGTGTATTGGGCAGCAGAGGAGACTAAGTACACATCTAAATACAAGAGTAAGCAGGCAGGCACACATGATGCTGTTTGGACAGCTGGTGTTGCTGAGTATGTAAAATGAGTGCAACATCGCATTTAGGCTTATTTTTTCGAGCTCAGAGCAAACAACGTGCTTGCATACACACTGTGGTAGCATCAGTGCGGAAATTATGATTGGAAAACATTTTTTTTTTTTTAATTCTTTTTTTTCTACCTGTTCTGAAGCCAAGTCGATCCTTGAACAAATAAATTAGGAGGTTGTGAATTACAGGGCCGTTATAAAGCGCTTTGTTCAGCCTTTGGTTGCTTCAGTAAGCTGTTTGTAAGGACTATCCCTGTCGGAGGTGTGACACGTTTACAACACGGTCCCCATAAAAGCAAAGAATCAAGGGGCTGCGTAGCTCCCATTAAAATCATGCAGACCCATTTTATATATTTTAATAATTCCATGGGTGACCGTTTTTTCCACCCTTTCCAAGCTAATCTGTGTGAGGTGGAGCAGAGCTCACTATTAAGGCTCAGCCCGCTCGATGAGCCACAGCGAGTGATTGCCGCTTGTGAAAGAGCTGGGAAAGCAAAGAGAGTGATGGCTACAATAAGTGTAATGGCTCTCACATGTTATAGAGCTCTGGCTGGCCATAACTACCCACAGATACACAGGTTTATTTTATTTTATTCTTTTCAGATTTTTTTTGATGAGGGTTGGTTGATCCATAAATCATTCTGCTTAAATTACATGGACATTTTTTTCCCTCAAGTCCAGTTAAATATCAGTTCTAAAAGACTATATAGTATTTTCCATCATACAGGGAAAAGGTATAAAACGCTTTCTTTCACGCTCCGATACTTTACTTTCTCTATTGTAAGAAAATAAATTGACTCATCTCATGGATTCAGCGCTGGAATGGTTAAAAAACAACATTTGGATTGGAGGGCTTCATAATTACTATTGACCCAAAGGTTCTGGGTCTAAGAAATAAAACAAACAGTAATATGAGGTGTTCTAAAGCACAAGTCTGCAAATATGCAAAGACAGGGTCTGGCGGAGAGCATCATGCTTTGGCTTCTTTTCTCCGCTCCTAATCTGTGGGCCTACACAATATTAAGACGGCTTTGGAGCCACTTGTGACCCAGCTGTGCACTAATGAAAAATTCCACAGCTCTGTGCAGAGGCCAATGGAGCTTGACCCCTTTCCACCCTGAACCAAGCAATGTCCATCTTGAGGAGTTTACCAGGCCTGAAAGATACTGGATTAATAAGTAGAAAAGGAGAAAGAGAGGCAATCTGGGAAAGACTGCAAAAAGGCACTTGTGTGGTTCCCCCTTCTTCTTTCCTCCAATCTTTAGTGTATTGGTGTGAAGTAAAGTGTTTGCTGAGGTTTTAATGGGCAGAGATGATGTGGAGATCATTGTAACAGAGGAAGGTTGCATGAGGGGGGCTCTGTTTACTTAACAGAGATTCAGTCTAAGCCCAAAATTAGTTTTGAGGGAGAGAACGCGAGGGAACCGAGAATTAGACGTTGTTCACGTGATCTGGATTCATGCGTTTGGGATCCGGCTGCCCTTGATTCTCTGTGGCTGTGTCTCAAACACGACAAAAGTCAGCGCCATAGTAACGGATATCAAAAGAACACCAGGCATGGTAACAGTCTACAGGGTGGATGAGGATATACAGTAAGCAATTATAGAGTAATGTACACCATGTTAACTTCCCAGATATGTTAGTTTTTATAAGGATGTATATGTTTTGGTCTGGTCTTTCTTTCACTATCTTATCCTTTTTTTCTTTGCATTTATTTGTCCAAACTAAAACGTCCACACATAAGCCACCCACTCTTCTCCTATAATTGCTAACATTCAGCCACACAGATTTAGTCATGATGATAACAATCTAGGAAAAATGCAAAGAAATTGAGAGGTAAATAGACGAGACGTATAATGGAAAAAAAAAAAAATCTGCCAGGTTAAAAAAAAAAGGTGCGTTGTACTGCTTCTTTTTTTTCTACAGTAATAATCCTAATTTTTCTGGAGTGAAAAAATGTTGATATTGATTAGATCTTGAAAATCAGAAGATGGTGGACATCTGAAAGACAGTGATAGGAGACATCACATATTACAAAATTGTACCCTGGACCCCATTAAGCGTAATTGTTAACTCTCCAACGATAAAAATCCGTTTCTCTAGGGGCATCCAAATTATTGATGTTTTCAAATTGCCGTACAATTTAAAAGACGACTGCACCTATATTATCCTTAAAGGGAATACATTACAGATCTAAATAAGAGGTGGAAGAGCAGGAGTGAGAGAAAATGAAACAAAAAATTAGAGCAAATCAAAAATAAACATTGTAATCAAAAGACAGGATGCTTTAAAACCCGGGGGCCAGGGATTAACATTCAGATTAGCATTCAAATAATTTATTTGAATTTCTGATCAGCAATCCTCTTCAAAGAGCTAAATCCCAAGATTAGCAGGTGTTATGCTAAAAAGCTGTGTTTTCTGTTGGGAGTGTAGCTACACTAGCCAAACAAATATGTCTGAGTGTGAAGGGCTGGCATGGATGTATGGCAGTAACCAGGGCGACTGGCTGGTAGTTAGGAGCCTTGGAGAGGGTGCAGTGTTGGAATGTGTCAAACAGACAGAGGGGCACACATACACCACAGAGCAAACCAAAAACCTGCTGTTTCACTAAAGACCATCAGCTACATTATTCAGACCACCTACAAATTCCAGGGGGGCTAGGGTCGAGGGGGGAAGAGAGGTAATTTCAAGTATCATAATTATTATTTTTTTATTTCCTTAATTTCCCATTATGTTCTTTTAAAATCCTGGGATAGGGAAGTCATACGATCACGCAATTAAAACATAGCAGCGTAATAACGACTTCTGAAATGATTGATAGTTTACTGCTTTATGTGTTAGACACACATAGACACACATTCACGTGTTATATGTAATATATATATATATATAGTGTTGAAACTAAATCAATGTACTTAATTTTGGTATTTGTACTAAATACATTTCCATTTATTTCCAATTAATACTTTATCTTGAATTCAAAGGGGAAACTTTAAATAGTTCATATTTATTTTATACATTTACACACAAAAAACGTGTGATTATATAATTACACGTAATAGATTGTTTATAATACCCAACATATAAAATGAGTAAGATGCTTTTAATAATTAAATCATAATAATATTCAAACGTATATAAAGTTTACTTATGGAACTTTGACTGTATTTTATTTTGATCACTGTAAGTTGAGCTTAAAAAACCATCTTTCCTTTCTGTTAATAATAATAATAATTTCATTATTGTTGTCTAGGATATACATTCCACACTTGGTAAAAATGACTCTAAAAGAACAATCAATTAATTGTCTGGACTTGCTGCAACCTGCGTTGTGTACGTGCATGTTTCTGTGTTTAATCTTGAAAGGGAAATTCTCTCCCCTTTGTAGCAGCTAATGTTACTGTGAAACTATTTTGTTCACGTCTTTAAGTATTCAAGCATGCATTTTGCCCCGGGAGGTCTGGCAGAGGAGTTTGTCTGATGCCTTTTCTGATTGTCCTCTCCACCCTCCTCTGTCTTTCCCACACACCCACACACAGACTAAACATTTCTCTGTCATGTGGTTGGCGGAGTGTAAAATCTCATCTCTCCAGCTGGAAGAGAACAGGTTCGACAAAATTCCCTTTTCTCCACTCTGAGCCTTTAAGGCACAGAATAGAACGGTGATGCATGGCACAGCACGTCTGGCCTCTCCACAAACCAACCAACGGTGTATCTGCATGGCCCAGCGGCGCTTACCTCCAGTCAGCTCAGTGGTCTTCCCACAGAGCCATAGTGCATTATGACCCTTAAAGAGCACTGACTCAATAAACTGACATTGTTTTGTGCTGCAGCACACAGGCGCACAGGTGCCTCGCCTGGAACGATTCATATGCATACAAGGCCCAGTTCAAATGAGCTCATATGAATCCTCAAGGGAGTGTGACGTGGCAGCAGCTGTAGTGCATATTTGGCGGAGAACAAGGGCTATCGCACCGGTGCCCCTGCCACTCATTGTACACACGGCTGGGCCGATAGGGATCCTTATTTGTCTTCTGTCGCTGCGACAATGTCCGACGCCGCGGTGACACCCGTGGTCAACCCTCTCAGCAAGGCAAAAAGGTTTGTATTCAGCCAGCGATTTTACACTCTCTTCAGGGCGAGCGGTGCCTTTGTTTGCCGGGGAGCTGCCCATTCTCTTTGCCTCTCTGAAAAAAGCAGCTGTTTCTATAACGCTGCTGCAGCACTTCACGCCGCAGAATGATAAATGAAGGGGAAGAGGCACACACGCGCGCTGAAACAATGGCAGAGGAGAGTCTGCACACTGCGTGGATGCGCCTCTCTTTCAGCCTCTGCCTCTCTGTTGCTTGCTTGCGCACACACACGCATACACACTCTCTCTCTCTCTCTGCAGGTTAGACTCCCGGAGCTCTCCCATAGCCGGAGGTTATGTGAGCGTGTTGGAGCGAGGCGGTGGGGGGCAAACAGACCGACACGTCCCACCAGTCCTCGTGCAGACCCGGGGGACAGAGAGGTTGCGGTGTCTGTCCCACCGGGACCTGTCGCTCCTCTGTCCTCGGGGCAGTCATCTTCCTTTCCACCACCAACCTAATGACAGAGCCCCGAGGCCTCATCGTTCCACCCCCACTCCTCTCCCAGCGCCGCGCTCCTCTCCACCCGTTGTCCTACCCAGGTGTCTGTCAGAGGGGTGTCTGCTCCACGACTGGTGTAGCCGTTCACATAAAGCACCACTAACCCCTCCACACACACACACACACACACGCACTCCCTCCCGCCGTGCCTCCTCCCCATGGCCCCGGGCTCAGTCTTTCATTTTGAAGTGGCGCAGGCCAGCTCTGCACCAGCCTGGGCCCTCAGCCTGCAGCCTGCTCTATTGTTTGGCCTCAGAGAAAGACTATTATTTCAACTCAATTTACTGTGAGTAAACACTGAGTGATAAGGCCCCCTGTCCTATTCCTCACACACACATGCTTCTCTGATCCCTCCCTCCCTGACCGTGGGCTGTAATATACACTGCCAACAAATCACTGCTCTCAACCCATTGCTATCACCGGCTTTAGAATGGAGCTTACTAATTCACTTTCCAACACAGATCAGAGGACAGGTCTCATGTGTTTCAGAATATGGCTCCAGCTCAAAGCAGCATTGATGGGGCTTGTGGCCCGATGGTGGACTGTTATAAATGTTGAGCAGGAACAGGCTAACATCTTTACCTCACCATTCACATGCTAAAGCGGCAATCAGATATACATATTCAAAGATTAAAATGGCAAAATACTCCTGCGACAGTTTATTGAAATAAAGAATTTGAATCATCCCTGGCATCAAAGACGAACCCCGTGGTGAATGGCAGGTCTGCTCACATAGACCGGTGGAGCTCAGAATAAGCATGATGATAGATTTTCCTAGACGATTTGTGCACAGTGAGTGTATTGTAAAGCTAAAGCAGAGGATATAGCCGAGGTGGAATAGTGTACATTTTCAGTGGAGCCTTTTTTCTAAAAGAAAAAAGGAAAACGTTTCACAAGCAGTGCTGTTGTTTTTTGTGTTCAGTGTTTCACTGCAGAAAAGCCCTGGATCCCTCCTCTGCATGAGAAACTGTACTATGTCTTAATTATACAGAATTATCAGCCAGCTTTAAATAGCAGTCGTTTGCACCTTCTCCGCCTTATGTGGTTAATATAATTATTTGGGAGCCTACTTTATCTTAGGCAAAAAGAGGCTGACACAGTACCACAAACTAATGCGATAAAAGCTGAGCATATCACAACCTGATTCGAGGGTTTTAAAGGTAAGTGTTTATGACAAGGTAATAATGCCTCATGCAAAAGGCTGGCCTGTAAATTGGTTAGTTAGGGCATGATGGATGAGGGCGAGCCTAACCTTATTTCCAATAGAGCCTCTTGATTTCTAGAGCTGAGGATAATGAATTTGATTTAATTAAACCCTCCCTAATCTAATTAAGAGTGGGAGAAATCTGACCCTGTGTGTAGTCTTAAAACAGACAGATCTTTGAACCTTATGGACATATCTTAAATAAGAATGCACATGAACTAGTTTGAGAGAAAGGACTGCCTCCACATGGAGACATTAGCCACGATCCCTAGTTATCACAGCCATTCTTTAAGAGATAAGAATGAAGCTGAAATGTAATCAATTAAAAAAATATTGTATTGTGTGAAATAAAAACAAACTCTCACCCTGAATGAGAAGATGGGACTAGGGATTATGCAACAGCTATAAAGGTCCAATTACAGTAGTGATTCATCATCAGATTATTAATGAAGCCTGTGAGGGTTCTCTGAAGTATTGGTAATGGGCTGGTTGGCCTATTTCCCCTCGTAACCCTATGGGTAGACCTGCTCCTTACACTGCCAATGTAATCTCTTTAAAGGCCAAGGAGATCCAGGCCTTGGGGTCCCCAAAGGCACCCTCCACGCTTCTCCCACCGCCTGCTGTACACACCGTGCTTCACCTCACAGGCTTGACAACTCTCATTATGGCTCCAACTTTTCTGGGATTCGCCTTAGAGGAGAACAAAAACACTCTCCCAACTTGATCATTGGGACGGCCCTGGGCGTTGTATTTGTCATCCTCTGACTAAGTGGACGTGCATGCGAGAGCCGAGGATCTGACCAGATATCCACAGCCAGCTCTAATTTTGCTCTACGCTCAGGCGATGGCCGAGGCTGCGGTTGGACGACACTTCAGCCGCCGTTACTGCATCTGCTCGAAAGCCTCACAATACTTCTCATTGACACTCTATCTCCTAGTGTCGCCTGTAAGCACACAATATACATGCCCTTAGATGCTTAGGTAGCCAACACACTGCAGATCCAATTACCTGTAATACACACTTCAGTTTATCTCACTCCCAGTCATTACCTAAATTGCCGACATATTATTAGGGCACCTGCTTGAGAAGTGTGTGTGCTCCACTATGTCTCCTAATAGGGCCCAAAGGGAGCGTTGTTTTGTATCTAACCCTCTGTAGGCTGTAAAGGAATGGGCTTTATAACTGTTTTCCAAAACAGAGGCATGTGGAAGCACAGAACACTTCACCATTATGCACCAAACACAAAGGCATATGTCATGACACGGTGAGTGGTAGAACCAGGAGATTAATTATGGGATTCTAGAGAAAGTAGTCGGAGTGGTCCCTCATTACATTACCTCAGCCTCCAGAGGAACCCAATTGACTTCAGAGGCGCAAGGCTGCTCCACAGAAGATCTTGGCTGACGGAGAAGTGTGACATGTATTAACGGTTGATTTTGCATGGCCTCAACAGTGGCGGTACTCCACTGGTGTAATTCCAGCAGGTCACAATTAAAGTGAAAAAAATTATATATTAATAAAAAAAATAAAAAAAACGTTTTTATAACACTTTGCATACCAGAGAACAAATTAATAAACAAATACAGGTTAACTTGTTATTTTTTTATCATAAATGATCTTTATTATCTCCGTTCTGCATTTCAGGTTCCATCCCCTGACTCAGAGAATTTGCTTTCTCTTGAAATCCTAAGTCTAAGGAAACTCAGGAAAAAAAAGAAATTCCTGAAAAACCATAGATAATCAGGGGGCATTTTATTTGAAATGAAACTGCTTTTAAAAGCAGTGGAGTGCATTGCCTTTGACTGCCAAAATTCCTCTTAAGATCATAGATATTAAGAAAAAATAAATCATGTGAGTGGGGCAGACCGTTTTGCCCATTGCAGCTACAGTTTTTGGAAAGTCTCTCCTTCTGTCTTTGCCTGACAGCCACTTTTGTTTTGTCTTATTTAATGAGGAGACCATCACTGAGACTGTCACTAGCCCACAAAGGGAGAATTTGAAGGCCAATCGCACCCCCCATCATTCAAATCATGTCCACGCGAGCGAGATGTACTCTTGACACTGGCCGCTCCTCTGAGAGCCATATATGCAATTGCTGAATAGCTGCGGCTGAAAATGTCTCATCCATAGGGACGCTCACAAGCAATAACACACCACATGAGAGACAGACAGCTAGATTGAATAGAGAGACAGCTCGACAGGCAGAGATCAAGTCCAATCCTGCTCCCATCATCTGGCTGCACGCTCGCAGGTCAGGCTTAGCTAATCTAATTCCTGGGCTTTCCCACAAAAAGCCAAGTGCCACTCAGGAGAAGAGCCAGAAAGAGAGAGAGAGAGGGGTTGGGAAGTGGACGTGGAGAGGGCTGGTGGGCTTGAATAATTATAAATCAGGGAGCTTAACCTTCTGGGGAGTTAATTTGAAGAGCACTGGGGAAAGGGGAGTGGGACTCTTTATTTCCCTGGGGTGCCCCTAATGCCATTGTGAGGGAATGGAGAGATCAGGACATGCAGCAATATTGTGTCTGTTAGCCACCATATGACGAGCTGACCCCAGAGCCGTGCCCTCAACCACACCTGCCGTCATCGGGGCTAATTTGTTAAACATATCAATAGCGCTCTGCTGGTCTTTTTTCTGCCACACCGGCCCATTGATTCAGCCGGCGCGCTGAGTGACAACACCCGACCCCGTTGGCTACACTTCCCCCTCCACCAACAGACACCATCTAATTTATGGGCTGTTCTCTTTGTGAAAAATGTACAAGAAAAAAAAATTGATGATAATTAAAGCACAAATAAATCAATCAATTTTATATCTGCTGGCATTCTAACAACAATTTTGTGTCAATCTCCAAATTTATTACCCTCACTAAACGTCCTACTTATACACATAACATTTCTGCCTCAACCAGCCAGCCCACTTGCACAGTAAGCGGGGAGAGACGTGTACAGCACTGGAGGACAGGGGAAGACAAAGAGGGGATAGAGACGCAATCCGAGGGCCCGATAAATCACAGCATGCAAAGAAATGATACTGTGCAGCCCTCGGCTCAGTGAGGGCCATGAGCTGGAATTCTTTTATTTGGACCGTGGGCCTCTGTCCCAGGCTCTCACCGGGAGAGTCTCCTGTCATGTTTGCAAGCGTGGAGGTTGAGAGATTGCCTGGCTGCTGGCTGGCTGGCAGAAAGACTCTGTTGTGTGGCTGTGGCATGCAGCAGCAGCGGCGGCGGCCTATGGCAGCACAGACCTCAACATCTGGATCCAGTTTGCTGAGAGCACACTCTGACAGGCCCGACTCTGCCAAGGGGAATCTCAGCTCTTTGATTTTTACTCCCAAGGCCTGCTCTAATTGTCATCCCTCATTACTTAGTCAAAGGTGGAGGGATGAATCATAAACTATTGCAGAGAAAGGACATTTCCTGCTCTGAGAGAAATCCTCCTCAACGCCGCTCTCCTCCTCATCTCGCCCGATAAGGACGATGAATTTTAGACGCGGTTGCACCGCAAACATCTCTCGTCTCTGCTCATGTAATTAAAAGCTAACTGAGAGGAGGTGTTCTTCTGAAACCACAAATGATGTAAGAGGGGAGGGGCCAAAGTTGCAGCGGATTTGATGACAGTTTTCAATTAGAGAGGGCTTCTATGCTGTCAGGAACATCTTTACAAAATAAGTCCATGTTCAAACTAGGCCGTAAGCTCTGCAATTGCAGGAATTACTGCAAATAAAAGACATATGGCAACTATCCAGGAAATCTCATCATGTATACCTAATAGAGATTATTAAATTAGCATTTAATGTGTGCAGGGTATCTACAGAGGGCTTTTAAGCATTCTTATTTTAAATAAATCTGATTCGTAAAAAGATAATTGTAATACATATGTAATATCAAGTCCTCAAAGTAACCCCTTGTGCATCTTTCCGATATCTGCGCAAACCTTTCATACAAACCAGCTAGAAAAAATGAATCACCACACATCATATGACACAAACTCAAACTGCCAGTTCTCTGTGCATCATCGGGAAAAGCACCAAAGCAATGTGTTGATTGACAGGAGAATAATCACAGACGCAGTCGGCCCAAAAAAATTACAGAACTGTAATTTAATAATCGAACAGAAATATGTTTGAACAGATTTATCTTGCGATGTCAATTTGCAATCGGATCAAAGCAGAATTCATCCGGTATAATAAATGTGAAATACTGTAATTTGTTGTTCCTCTCATCAAAGCAACAGCCAAGTCTAGTTGCCGATATGGCCAGCCTTGACAGCGATGTGTCTCTGCACAGTGCTGGGCCAAGTGATAACAAGTTTGTTGATCTAAAGCACGTTGCCTTTTATATTTTACTCTGTTTGTTTTGGAAACTCAGTGATGTGTGAATGTCCTGTATTTGAGTGCGAGATGTGCCCTGCTCATTACCCCTGAAGTGGAATCTGCTTTCTATGACACATGACAGCATCTCTCCTTCAGCAGCCGACGGTGATGACAGACCATTCAATGGTTTTGAGGGTAATTTTATTTTTACCTGAAACAGAGAGGGGGGGCGGTCGTGTTTTGGGGATTAAAGAAAGCGCTTCAACTGTCTAAGAGTGTCCTCCAGCCTGATCAAGTTTCAGCATCATGCACTGGCCTCGCTCGTAGATTTGCATGCATACCGAATGGTTCAGAAAGATGCCTATCTGCCGCCTCTCTGTTACACTGCTTTGACTTTTCTTTTTATAGCGGCCATCATTCACTCACCACCGCCGAGATGAGCCATTTTTCCAACTGCGCGCTAAGCCTACCATCAGATTAGGCAGTCTCTGATTACGGCACTAATTGTGCACGTCCACTTAAGAAGCTGACAGCTTGGCGAATGAGGAGGCTTGCAGGCCTCGGCGGCACGGCACTCATCCATCACGGCCTAACCGATTGCATCCCTCTGAAGGCTCAACACGCTAACACCATTAGCTCTACTGCTGGGCATCTAACTAGCACATCACTCACACGGCTACATGCTAACAGCATTACATCTAATGCTGCCCCTCTAACTAACACATCCGTCATAGGGCTAGAAATCCTACGGCTCCACTGAAACACACGGCACCGCCCGCCCCGTCTCCCCCAGACAATCACTGGCATTATTTTGCCTCTGTTACTTTTGTTGCTCTGCTCCTAATATCCTCATTTGTCTCGGAAGAGGCTGAATGCCACTGAAAGAAAGTTGTTGTGGATTTTGCTTCCCTCTGCCCACAATCGGATCTGGGTGTATGGCTGAAGATGCCTCTGTGATGGGAGCTATTCAAACAGGATTATGATTTCATATTTCACAAAGACAGTACACCACTAGGCTGATTTTTAATTAGAACCAGAATCGGTGAAAAGAATGGGGCACGCAGACAATAAAATGAGGAATGCATTCATCCATGGGATGATTCTCTTGCTTTATTTAAGATCCGTGCCAATGTGCTAACAGCATTAATGAAGTTATAAAGAATTATGAGGGGAAATCAAATTTGCCTCGCCACTTGAGCGCCACTAAAATGCCAAACAATAAACTACCAGATTGCAAATTAGATCAGTAAAAATATCAAACACATTGCGGTGCAAGAAAATCCATAATTGCATTTAGTGCCTGGCCTCTCCTGGGGGAAGAGACACTAAAGATCATCAGCAGGCTACACAGGAGCCGCTATTGACAGAGCGGTAAAAATCGACAGGCTAACTAAATAAACACTCCAGGCTCCATTAAATATTCAACGACTGATATTTGACAGTCTAGCGTGCCTGCCTCTCCCCATCGCCTCCAATGGCCTCTCTCTGCAGCACATCTTCTCCCCGTCCTCCCTCCTCCTGTACCACCGCCCCCTCCCCTGTGACTCCTGACAGCAATAAATGATGCGGTGCCTGAGGGCGTTGCTCCAGTGGGAGACCTGGGAGGATAGAGCAGGAGAGCAAAAGAAATAAAGGGGGAGACAGCCTATGACCAATGGCCATTAACCAAGGACTGAGACAGGGCCCTATGACATCTCCTTGTGACACCCCACCCCCTCGACACTCTCTCTCTCTCAAGCAGACTCACACACGCACATAATCTGTTACAAACCTTCCGCGCTACAGCCTCCTCTACCCATTTTCTTCCTTATATTTTAATGGCGCCAGGAAAGCTGAGCACACAGCACTGTGGAAAGGCGGTATCCTCTTTCATTCGGCTAACTTAATCATAATCAAACAGTTTATTCCCGTGTGTTTGAAATGAAACTGGCACCTAGAAGGCGGTGAAAAACCCCTCCACTCATACGCCGGCTAAACTCCCCGCCGCCTCATGACGAAATCATATGCATTCATCTGCTGTAGCGAGCAGAGCAAAGTTATGCAAATGAGAGATGACAGTGTTATTGTGCGAGGAATATCAATGGAGTAATTACTGTTCCATGTCGGGCTATTGGCTCGCCGCTTCTGCGCCCAGCCAGCACGCTTCATTTCTCAGCGGCCCTCTCAGGGGACAGATGAGCGGCGTGCTCTGGAGAGCAGAGCTAATAATGGCAGCTCGGATGGAGGCCGGGTTTAGACGAGCCCCGGGTCCTGAGCTGCAGACTGCTAAACGTTGCAGGGGTCTCAGGAGAGCCCCCCAGCAAAGATGAAATGATTAAAAAAAACACCCAACCTGACTGACAAGCTGACCAGCCACCTATAACTCTTTGTGCAGCAGGTCAAACCAGCAGCGCTCACTTCGATCATAACAGTAGGTTAGCCTTCTGGACATTAGTGGACCGCCTGACAATGAGAGATGTGTTGGCGTTTGAGAAGAAATTTCCCAGGGAGCTAACCAGCATAAACGTGCACGCACAAAATACAAATAATTAAAGGGATTTGTAAGACAAAAAAAGAGAAGGCAGAGATAGAGATAGGTAAACACTAAATTACCCTGTATGTTCTTTGCTACACTGACAGTGTGAGTAAGAGCATAATGATCTGGTCTGGATTTTTTTGAGTGTCTTGGCAGCCGTCCAATGAGCAAACTCCTTTGGCATGTGAACTGTCATCAAATTTAAAGCTCAAATTTGTTGGGTTGTTTAACAAAGCGCTCTCCTTAATGTGTAAAAGTGGCGAGTGCATGTAACATGTCAACTATATCATCTCTTACATGTGAGAGAGTGTCTAATAAATAAAAATGTTAAGCAGCCACAGGTTCACCTGATGGGGATCAGGCAAAGTCAAGAGGAACTTCAAAGAAAGAAGAATGGTACAAAGCCTGGAGCTGTGAATTAACATACCAGGCAGGAGGAATGTTTCTACCTCACACCTAGGTGAAGGAGCAATCTAATCACTTTCTCTTTTGTGAAGAGAAAAATAACACTCCTATAATGTGCTTTTGTATTTGTTCATATTAAGTTGAAGAAATATAAGTTACATTTATGTTCACAATTATCAATCTTCAAGTTAACTGTGACAACATTTAGAGAGTGTGTGGAAATTATTAGGGACGGAAAGAAGGTAAAAAAAAATATACTACCACAAAGAATTGTGGTAGTATTGGGGATACAAACTGAATATTTCTATTTCTATTCAAATGTTCCCCTGCAGTTAAAAAATATGTATTTATTTAAAGAAAATGATTATCTTCTTAACACAATACGAGTGATTACTTCAGGTAATTCAAGTTAAGTCGCGAGGAGAAGCCAGCTAAAATAAGTATTTTTGCTTTGTTTTTAGTGAAGAACACACACCCAGAGAAAAACACCAATAATTTCATATTACAAAACGTATTAAACCTCAGTACCACAATATACCAAGTACAGATGTAAGAAACTAAACATCTGATCAAATCTTACAGTCCCTCCAAAACACAGTTGTCTGCACCTTCGAATATATCTCTGTCGTGATCTAAGCGTTGTGCTTGCATGACAGGGGCTGGATGAAAAAGGAGGTTCATGCGCTGCACTTGTACCTTAACACCATTTATTTCCAGGTCAGGTGCACCTTTCACACTGTCCAGACACCTCATCCATCTTGCAGGCAAGGAGCAGCTTATCTCCATACTTATCTCCCAAGTAATAATTCCCACTTACAGCTGTAGCCTGGAGCAAATGACAGGAGAGGTGGGGAATGGCAGGCCCAGGTGTACTCCCTGATTTGAATGCGAACACAGAAGAGACCAAAACAAAGGCTAATAATTGTGTGTGTATATAATGTGTGTATAATTTAACTTGCCCAAGGTCAAAAAGTGAGAATGATTGCGCTCCATGATTTGAATATGAACTCATGTCTAAAGAAGGAAAACGTATTATTGACCTTTTCTGAGGTCAAAAAGTGAAAGTGATCTATTACCATTGCCTCCTGGAGTAATTTGGTGCTGAAGCGAGGTTGGGGTGGGGTATTCAGGGGTCACTTGTGAACACACTCAGCTAAAACCGTCAGCTCAATCAGCCATTCCTGGTTGACAAGCGCCAGAGAGAACCCAAGCTGGGTCATACGCAAGACTCTTGTCTGACACTTGAAAAAAGACAACCCCATCTAAAAAAACAAATCCGTGGAAAAAGGTCAAGTCAGCTTGATTTCCATCCAGTATTAAAATCGGACAAGGTATACAAGAATATTTACCAAAGAAGGACCTAATGTATATTTGCTGTGTGAAATCTGAAATGGAGCTCCTCCTTGCTGCTATTGTTCTTTCCTCTAAAGAGGGCTCGGGTTTTTTTTTTTGTAAAAAGAGTTGGAGGCTGTTTTTCACAGCAATAAAAAATGGTCTGACAGAAATCTGCCTCTCCCTGACATGGTCTCTAGATGTCATAAATCTGAATGTATGACTAACTGGCTTTTTTGTTTATTATTCCTGTTTCTTTGCTTAATGTCCTTTCAACAGAGCTTTGATCCTGCTAACCTTATGGATTCTCACCATAAACACTTTCCTCCTGAAGACGTTTTTATCACCCTGAGGCTCGATGCCAAGCATCTGCGCGGAAGTGCAACAAGAGATAAACTTGCCAGTTACTAGCAAGGGCAAAGAGGACACTAGAGTCTCTGAGTGAAATGTTTTAAAACTCCTCCATCACTCTCTGGTTATGGTTTTGGTCTGTAGACTTGGCACGAAAAGACACCATGCATGTCTCCTTTATCTATTCTGCCATTTAATCATGCGACTATCTCACTATAGTTAATAAAATCACCGCAAAACCTCATGTTTTGAATTTCAAGTCACAACTTTGAGGTCATTCTACACCATGAGTATAACATTATGCCATTTTAAGCTTGTGCAAATACAACTGACGTTCATATCTAAACAATAATGTCAAAATTCATGCTCTTGTTGGTGAGATACTGACTATTCAAATTTTATTTTTGGAAATATTTAGAGACACACACTCTAACCCTGCATGTCTGAGCACACATACAAACAGACGAACCACCCGCAGCCACCCAGTCGTTGCCAGCGATGTCTCTGCGAGCAGGAGACCACAGGAATTGTTTATCACTGCAGATCAGAGTGACTAATCAGAAACAGTCTGCTTCTCCTTGAACCTGAGGTCGAGATGTTTCCTCACCCCACACCAGGGCATGAAACGTGCCATGGCGGGACCCACACCTCTCCCCTCCCAGGTCCCCGATTTCACATCCAAAGGGACAATCCGTGATGTTCTGCCATCCCAACGAGACTCCAAAAATACACGCTTAGGGGTAGTGGAATGGAGGGAACCGTGTCTTACTAAAGACAAATGTTCCCTTTCGCTCTGGTGTATTTATCCCACCCATAATCTTAATAATTAGCAGATAATGCCATTTTTTCCACTCTTCTTTCTCAGCCATGAGTTCATACTTAAGGATATCAAAGACGCAAAAAAAACAAATAATCACAGTAGATAAAAAAAAATAAAGAGCAACCAGAAGGAAGGAAACCAAATGTGATTGCTAGGCAAAGTAAGAGTTTCCATCAGCATTTGCCAAAGCACCATAAAATGTTACGGGCACATCAAGGCTCACAGAGTATGCTGGTCAGCACAGTGGGAGTATGACATCTTACACTGTGCAGGGCCTCATTCTGGACCACGCGGACTGCTTCAAAAGAACTTAATCATCAGGAAAAACAGACTGTAGACCTTCACCGCACGACAAAAGCACCACTCACAATGAGATAAATGTTTAACTGACTTACCCTTGGGGAGAGCATAACACTCGAGGTGCTATAGTTGGTTACACAACCTTTCTTTGACATAAACAACGATATGATGATCATAATATCCAGGTGAGGCCAACATGTTATTAACAAATCGAGGAACAGATTAACTTCAATGGGAAATAAAAGGTGCAGAGCCCAGGCACCGTGATAGAAGTGATGGAGGTCTGTTGCCCATGAGGGATGTTTGAAAGATACCCGAAAGCTTGTCAGTGCAGTTTATTACTTCCTTGAAATATCTGTAAAAGAGGAACCACCAAGTACAAGAAAACTGTTTGAGGGCTGAGGGTGTAAATCTCTTTTAATGCTGCTGATCCCCGGGTTAGTGCCGCTTCCAGAAACCACTCACTGTTTCTCCTTCCCTATGGTTCCCTCATTACGCACCGTCTCGGAGAAATGGCTTCCTTCTCACTTCGCCTGCTCCGATATTGCAAACTATAAGCGGTTTTCAAAAGTTATAACTGCAGAGGGCTGTTTCTGCCAGGAGTCTGTCGCCAATACTGAGTTCTTCTCCCTGGCCTTATGTCTATGGCAGCTAATTAAGAGACGGCATGTCACAAAGCCAGAGCGGTGACATACCCTCTGTATGTTCTGGTGTTGCAAACCTGATATAGTCGTTTGTGATGCCACAACAGCATCTTACATGTAAGCTGTGTTCACTGTTGCTCGTTTCCTTTGCGTTCTCTCCCAGTAAGGATAGATTTTGACGAGGGCCTTGAAGCCCTCTGTTTCTCCCCCAGGTTAGGGTTAGTTCCTGGTGGGATGTTTTTGTGCAGAGAGGCCACCTCTCTTTCTTATCTTCCTGTCATCTCTGTGGGACGGCAGGGCACGACTCCTACTCTGGCTCCAGAACCACAGGCTACCCCGGGACACCAAACCGCCGCTCC
Organism: Colistium nudipinnis; assembly: GCA_016785305.1. NCBI lineage: Eukaryota > Metazoa > Chordata > Actinopteri > Pleuronectiformes > Rhombosoleidae > Colistium > Colistium nudipinnis. Next base: position 93,781 of record JAFBJU010000614.1, read on the forward strand.
ACACTCCATGCACTCTTTAAGAGGGTGGTTTTTCAGGGCGTGTCAGGGCTTATTAGTACCAGAATGTGTCCAAAAAAAAAGGCAGAATCGGAAGAAAACAGTATTTGCAAAATATGTTGTAATGGGTTGTTTCGCTCGCCTTAAGTGCCAGGAGCACTGGGTTTACCGCAGAAGTCAGTGGGCTGACATAAAATGGGACAATCATACGAAAGTATGTGAGGGTTAATAAGGTCTTTCTGTGATGGACAGCTTACCTAACGCTACTGGTAGGCCACATCCTACTTCGTCCATGGACATTGATAATGTGAATGAGATTAAACTAAATTCATACGTATTCATTCATTCATTTATCGACCATTATTTTGTGACAGGAAAATTGCAGGAAACTGCAACTTGTGTCCATAAATATTATATTTCTACTCTTTAAATGAGGGGTTTTCCAACCGCTTTCGTCTGATGCACTGCTTGTACAGTCCTGTCAGGAGTACTCATGTATCCATTGGTTGATACTAGCTGTCATGTTAATTGGCATAGATTTTTCTTTTACGGTATGGGTCACTATCACTGAATTCATTCAACTGAACTTTAAGTGGGAATTAATTTGTTTAAGTTCACAAAATCTTTTTCAACCATTTATGTATTATTATTATTCATATTATTATTATTAGTCATTTACCCACAATTCTCTGTTTTAACATTGATCATTTACCTAGCCTTACATTTAGCTAGATAGATTATTTGTTCAATTACTATTCATTTAGGTTATCTCTGACACACACGCACCCATAGATGCATATGTAGCGTTCGACATGTAACTGACTAAACATGTGCATACGTTTTTTCTTTTCCAATCAAATTAAAATGTACACTTTATCAAATTACTTGATCTACTAAACACTTCTTACCTCACCTCCAACCTTTTCTTCACCTATCCATCCAGCACGACCTCCTCCTTCATGTGGACACTACCCCCACCATAATTATTAGGGCCACCTGAGGGGTTTGCCACATGGACATGAGCATTCCATGTACGGCTACTCAATATCCCCAGTTGGGAACCATAAGAGGCCCTTAGCACTGTTTGCCAGCAGTGATGACTTGCAAGGCCTGAAAATGACTCAAATGTTTGCAAACATATGTTTCAGCAATTAACAGATGATCATACCATTTGATAGACATATACAGAGACATATGCAGCATACTGTGGCATATAACCTGCATGCACCATAATAATGATTATAAGGATTATGGCTAATGTACTTATAACATCTGTTGCAAAGATCAAGCATGTTTTGCCACTGTCTTTGAAGAAGCAGGGGCTTCTGCCAACCAACACTAACTTTCATGTTTATGTTGTAAAATATCTAAAATCTTTCTGTCAAATCGCTACTAGGAACAGATAGAAAGTCTTTCTTTGGCAGACAGAACAAGGCTGTGAGTGCTGTAATATTTTTCTCGAACATGTAAGCCATAAAGAGATGCTGATGCAAGAGAGCATGCTGTGACCCCGCCGACCTCGCGCCTGCTGCCTGGCTTCTGGTTAGTGTAAGCAGCATCCAGCTGAAAGCTACCAGAGGCCTTCATGTGTATATGTGATGTTTCCAAGGAGAGATGGACCAATTAATCTGATTATAGTCGCAAATCCTCCAACATGTGTAGGCCTGTCTGCGACCATGTGCAGTGCAGATGTGTGTCCATGTGTGCGTGAGCATGTATGTACCTGTGTGTGTGTCAGATAATGTGATCCACAGACAGGAGTCAAGGTATGGCTCCATGTATATGCATAAGGATACATGACCTGCAAGATTTATAAATATATCGAGTGACATTTTAAAAAACAATGATCAATATAATAAATGGAATGGGGTTTTCCAGAAAAGAAAAACATGGTTGCAAGGGAGCTGGAATTATATGCAAATACACACTGTGGTTACGTAGTTGTGCCTTGGAAGACAAAAAGCGACAGTTGAAAGTACCTGAAATGAAATACTGGCTGAAATAGTAAACCATCTGTCAAAGCTTTCGTGGTCTGTTTAAAAACACAACACCGAGCACTTAAAGAGTTTTAAACAGCCCCTTTTCATTGGCACGGCTGTGAATATGCCTATTCTGAGGGCGATCCTCTCATTTTAGGGCAAGCAATGCGAGTCGGTCACTGCTCGGCCGTATGTTTGCGCCACCGACGGCAGCCTTCGCTCAGGGGCGGGAGGAAGTGGAACGAGGAGCTGACAGACAGGGCCTGATACTGCCCTTCCACCACAGCCAATCCCCAGCTAACCCCTGTGCTGACAGCCAGGATGTAGCACTCATCCACAGGCCACAGCTCAAGCTCTGGGGCCCAGGAAAAGGAGAGTAAGGAGAGCAGGGAGTGGGCCGCTCGGCCGATGATAGAGAGGTGGGGGGGAGGGGAGCGGTGGTTTGGGTGGCACGCATCGCCTCCAGGACGGCACGACCCAGAGGAGAATCCACAGGCTGCTTCACTTGCCAACAGCATTTGCGACGCTTGGCCAAGAGACAGACCGCCTACATTCACACACACACACACAAGTGGGCACACTTAACACACACACACACAAGCTACACGCAAGCAAGCATATTCACGCAGGAATGCAAAAAATGTGATTAAATGTAAAGCTGGAACCTATAAGATACCATGAGAGACATGTTCACGCCACAAACATTCACAGTGGCAATTTTCCTAAGCCCAGATTTTCTGGTTACTTTACAGATTAAAGTTTAGAGGGGAACCATCCACCATAGACATAACAGACGACGACCTCATTGTATTTTCCCCCGGCAGAACGATATTACTGACAGCACCGCTCATGTGAAACATTCATCTGGATAAGCGAGCAGACAGAACCAACAATTTTGAAAGTTTAACCTCTGAAACTCGATGTAATTGATAACATGACCTCATCAAAACTTCAGCTCTCTGGTACTTGTTGTGAGGCAGAGTCTCAGATACGTACGAAGGCTGCGGTCCGATGAATAATGCAGTCGCGGTCCTCGCTGCGCAGAAGCACGGTGGAGCGATGAAGGTTGAGAGGCCACCGCTGACCCCGGCGTCACGCTGCGAGAAGGGCTCCGCTCAGAGCCAGAGCTGTCTCTCCAGCTGGGATCACAATACAAAGCTAGAGCTCTGGTTTCAGAGCACAGCTCCAGCCTGGGGCAGGGACGGCGCACCCCCGCGAGGCTAGGCCCTGCAGGGCTAACGTTAAGGCAGACAGACACCCAGGGGGTCGGTCCACCCACCCACTCTCAGGAGGAGGCAGCGACAAGCGCAGAGGCCAAAGACTGATTAAAGCTGCCTCAAACCGCAGCTTTGCTTTTTTAAGTGCTGAGTTTGGGTTTCGCATTAAGCCTCAGCTTTCGACCTCGATTTCTATTCAACGGGGTTTCCGTTGAGCTGGCACCAGAGGTAGATTCTGTGCATAAATGTGCTATGAGGCCGGGAGGTTGAATCAAACAGTACCATAGGCTGGAGGAGACCATTTAGATGACATGCGCAAACAACTCAGCCTTCACCTGCGGCAATGCAATTTTCTTATCAGGACCGACGAATGGAAATCTCCACCGAGAGAGCGCTATGAAGTCACGCATGCGAAACAAAAAAACACAGTGAAAAATCTTTACGTTTTATCCCCCAATCCATCCCTTTCATAGAAACCAGATCATTTTGCAGCGTTCAGGAGCTGTGGAATTTCCCCGACAAGACGTATTGTAGCAGCTTTCTGGGAAATATTAATATCCAGCCTGCAGAGGAAAGGTAGAGGCAGAGGAGAAGGGTATGCAGCGGGGGTGGGGTATAGATGAACCGTTTCATGGCATCGGACCTGATGATGATAAAAGTGCCTCTTCCGTTGAGACTCTGTGCACAGTTAGCCGTTTGCCACCTTATTATGCAGAACATAGCTAGTTTGTCAACTAAATGATGGCGGAGGTGGGTGCAGGGGTGGTTTGGGGACTAAGAGTCCAGGACGTCATCCTCTCCTCCTGCAGATTCTCCACATCTGCCTTGCTTTACACCAGAGCTCGGCCCTGCTCTTAACATGCCCCCCCATCATCTCTGCCTCCCTCCCACGTCTCCACTCCCCCATCAGGATCATCCAAATATTTCCCCTCGCTGCTTTTTGAAGCTTCCATGGGTCGCGGGACCTCATGCACAAATCATGCTGACTTGCTGTGGGGGGGCCGGTCAGAGACGACTGGAGTGAGTCAGACATACAGAAACCCAATCTGCACTGTTTTCGTACGGCGCTAGTTTTTTTTTCTGCCAAGACAGCCATCACCAATCAGCCGTTGGTTATAAACAGCCTGTTGAGGGAGTTCTTGCTGAGGATGATGGTCATGTATAGCTGATCTTCAGAGGGCCTGACAGCCTGCAAGGATTTACCATGGGGGGGTTAGCCCCAAATATATGGTTCTGGGTTTATGTTGATGGATGGATAACCAAATCTATCTCAGTGTTTTCAATAAAACATAGATGTTAGTTTTTACACACTTGCTATGCTGCTGAATTACGATCTGCTGAGAAAGAGATCAAAAAAAGCTGTCAAAAAACTAGTTTCAGAAGCTCTATTCTTGAGATGCAAGGGAGACAGAAAGAAAATTATGAAGGAAAATAAAAGAATAAAATGCGCTCTACTGTATAGTGTACGGGCGCAGGAGGTTTTAGTACCTGACGCAGAATTTTCATAACAGAGCATATTCAGCGGGCCCTCAAACAGAGCTGGTAAACAGGGCAGACAGAGAGGGATGAGCCAGCGTGGACCCTCCCTCCCACCTGCAGAGAGCACCAGCTCTGGTGAGAGGAGATGCTGGGCAGGAATCTGCAAGTGCTGGTTAAAGTAATCACATTGGTCTCACTGCATCTGATCTGCAGTCTAACAGACTTCCAAACAGTTGAATGAGTAAATAAAGTGCCCCAGGGGACTCCCACTGGAGATGGATTACCACAAGGGTGCACACACAAAAGGAGCCCAAAGCCCCACAACCCGATATGAGCCGCAGACAAAAGCCTGGTGCTGGACCTCGACCAGGGAACCGGCAAACTTTATTAATCTCATCCTAGACTGAACCTCCTACTAGTGCAGCCCATGGACTCATAGATGGACGCATGCACCGCTGTGACTGGTCCAGGTACAGACTCGAAGAAAATCGCCGTGCATGTTTGTTTGTCGACCTATCATTGCGTGCAATGGTGGGCCGACATATATGCATTTGCATATATAGATAATATAATCGCGATTGTGTGCAAGTGTATTTAAAAACATGCGAGCGTACTGTATAGTAGAGACAAAAAGGCGAGTGTTCCTGTGTGGGTGTCTAAGCGCCCGCTGGAGTGGCTAGACCACATAAGATGAGTCTCATGCTCACTTGGCTGTGGAGGCCGGGGTCTGGAGGGGACTAAGGGCCGTGGCATTCTGCTACCCCATTCCACCCTGCCCCATTCTTCCTTTTTCTGGGCCTGACACAAATAAAAGGATTAGGAGCCCCTGTTTCCGTCAGGCCCTCCATTGAAAACAAAGCTCTGACCAGCTTAGTGTCACACTTAATGATAAAAGTGCAAATCTCTGTCAGTCACTTTGGGCAGGAATACCAGTATTTGGGGCTCTAATCTCATTTGATGAAGATTAAAAGGGGTTAAAAAAAACAAAAAAAAAACAAAGAAATTTGCTTTGCGGTGTCTGTGCAAAAATCTATACTGACAGCCAAATTTGACAAGTGTTAACAAGTGAGGCGCTGAAATGTATCTTAAAAAAAATATATGTCTGTGTTTATATATATATAGTGAATGTGAGGCAATGGAAAGAGCTTAGATGATGAGAAGCAAAGAAAAAATGAGCAGAGAGAGGGAGCAAGTGCAAGAACACACACACATATACGCATGTGCCCACACCCTCACAAAAACCTTGGGTGTATTTAGGCAAACACACCACTCTGCCCATTCCCGTGTAGAGCTAGAATGTGTGATGGGAGTGTGAGAGTAAGCCTTGGGCACACAACAGTCTGAATGCAGCACTTGCCACTATGATGCCAGTCCTCTCTAGTGTACCTGTGAAAAGCCTACGTGTTGGAAAAACATTCCAGAGTGGGCTCACATATACACAGTTGGGGCCAGCAGCAATACTGCGAGCCAGCAGCAGAGGCCATGTCTCAATTTCTCATGCACGTTTGACCAGGCTGTGCCTGAAGAAACGGGTGTTGGCCATTCGCGCTGTACAGAGGCAGAAGGAGACAAACACAACTGGATAGAAATAAATAAAAAATGTAAATACTGCAAATGTGCAGAAATAATAAATTAGCCAATGTCACACTTTCCCCAACACACCATAAAATGATATTTGAAATGAAACAACATCCAGCCGCTGAAAATTCTCACTCCCCTGATTTACACAAGTAATCTGGCAAATTGAAACTGAAAACTCAGTTCGCTGAGTGTTTGTATTTCTCGGCTGGCTACTTTAAGGAGCCTTTTGCAGTCTTTCATAGATTTAGCCAAAATCTAATTTGTAAATTGCATTTAATGGTGTGTGTGGTTGCTTTCCTTCTTGTTATGAAATGTTGTCATGCTGAGAAAATAAACCTGAAGGCCCAAGGACTTGGAGCCAGTAATAAAAATCACTGCATAGCCGAGCTGAGGGCTTATTCTCCACCGTCACTGATTAGCATTCCCGATTGACTGACATGTCCCACTGGCTGCCTAACAGCCGGCTTTAGGAGATGAGGTTAAATTGTGGCTACCAACAAATTGCATGCTTGAGTTCCTCTGCACCCCTCCGCTATCATCCAGTGTAATGTGAGCACACCAGGCAGATCCCTCTGCAGATCCTTCTCCTCCCCTGCACTAGAGCTCCCCCACACAAAGCCACAGAGACCTCTTTCCACATCCCTTGCCACCAGTCTGGCTTCTAAAGTGGTGATGGGCATTACCGTGGCTGAGCCTCTGTGGCTTCCCATTGCGTCCTGCAAAGTGCTTTGTGTTCCAACTGCTGCTACACACACACACACGCTGCATACACACCAGTGTGCAGTCAGCCCCCTACCCCTGTGGAGGTTTATTTACATAAAAATAAACCACCGTGAAATCACCTGATTTAATAATGTAGCTACTTTCTCCTAAGATTTATTGACAACATCACAAAAAACATTTAGGCTGAATTTTATGGGGGGGGGGGGGGAGTTCGAGGGTGTATGCTACCAGAATAAAGAAGAGCAAATCAAATATTTATCACTCGTCACTCGCATTTGTGGCAACCAGAAAAGAGAGGACCAAAAAATGAAAAAGTCATTGCTAGGGATGCAACTAAAAAGCACTGCAACAGGTCTTTTAATGGATCTGAATATAGTCGGGAGTGAACAGTTTGCAAACCATGAGATGACAGATGATGCATCCTAGTATGCTGCTGGGACAGGCTGAGCCATGTTGACATAAAACCCAATACTTCCTTACGAAGGAACGGGGCCAACTTCAGCTAGCTCCTTGCCGAGCACTAAAAATCCCAGCAAGCTGAAGCAATATTATCCGGCTTAGTGTTTCTAACATTAGATTTGTCTCTCTGTAGAGGTCTTCTTTTATTTACCTAAGAGCAGTGGCTAAAGACACATATTTATCCTTTTTAGGGGGAATTAAAAAAAACAAGAGAGTAGCTAAAAGCTAGAGAGTCTTTCGCACAGGGCCGCACAGCCACAGATCACAGACCCACGGAGCTGCTTGAGCAGGGCCGAGGAGGGTCTTCAGTTAAACTGCAAAATGACTGGTTCCCCAACACAAAGAGCATCCTGTATTTTTAGTTTTGTCTATTTTTTTTATATTTTGTGCGCATGAGTATTCACAAAGTGCCAGGCCACGCGGGAGTGCCTTAGAGTGGGTAAAACACACACACTCACACACTTGGTGAGCTAACACAGAAACCCAGTCGTCAGCACCTATCCGGCACACACTGCTGCAGCGTCCCAAGCACAGCTAATTAAAAAACAACAATTTCACAGGAGGGCACTCCAAACAGTTCTAAAAAGCACCTCTCAGCACACCGGGGGATCGTCCAGCACACACCGAGGGTAAGACATGTTCTGGGAGCTCTCATTTTATGGCCTCATCGCTGCTGTGTTTTTCTACTACTCATACTGCCCTGACCTGAATTTCACAGCTCACAGCACGTGAATAGGGAAATCTGTACAAATCCGAATAAGACACAAATAAATAAAAAATCAGGAATATAAAAATATTACTGAATCACATGTTGCCAGACAATAACACTTATAAAAATAGGGCATGAAAAAAGAAATAAAAGTAAATCCACCCTGGATGCGAGGTCTTTATGCATCAGCAACCTAAAAGTAGGCAGCATGGTGTATAATATAGTTAGTTAATGTTATGTTTTGTGGATGGAGCCCATGGCAGTCTCTAACAAGGCAGTCCATTACAGGGGTGTTGTCCAACACTTCAGTCAAGTGATAGGCCTTATTACATGGCTGCTTTGAAAGCATCTGCTTGGTTAGAGGAAAGGTCCCTCTGGGGAAAAGATCTCCCTCTTTCTAATGATGTATAATTGACCTCCAAACACCAGGGCACAACAAACTCTCTCGGGGTGGTGTAATTCCACTCTACCTTTTACATACCACCCGTCTCGTTGGAGCTTGTTCCTCCTCCACGGCTACGGCTCCCGTCCAACTGACATCTCTGCCGATTTGCCTCCATTTCTAATCAAACTTGTTCTAAAATATTTGTATTGCATTGCCCTAATTATCCTCTTCGAAAATGCATTTAATTTGACTATCCCCTCCGTAAAATAAAATAAAATAAAAATATTTCATCTGTATGTCTGACATTGTTTTGGGCCTCAAATCTTTAAAAAATACATTCCCTATTCACAATAAAATATCTGTAAAAACATCCACTCTGTAAGCATGGAGGATAAACACAGGTCAGCTGTGTGAAATAAAATGAGAAAATATAGGATAAAGGCTAATACAAAACAATCTAGTTATGGAGCAAGATAGGTTGAGCCGTGTTGGTGGGTGGTTTAATAACACAGTACACAATTGTTTTTTCCCCTGTCTGCACTTAAACCTGGTCCAAAGGTGTGAAAAAAGACTGCTTGCCAATTCCATGATTTATTATAGCTAAGTGAGAGCTGATTACGGGGAATGAATCAGTTGCTGTAGGAATGTAATTAGGCACGTAGACCTCTGTATAGCTAGGAGCTCTCTTCACAGCCCAAAGCAGTTTGTGGGCTGACAAATGCATCTTAAATGGGTGTCATAAAAGTCAAAAAGGTGCCAATTACATCTTTAAGTATCCCATCAATGTAAATGGAATAAACAAAAAAAATAAAGAATACATGCGTCTGTGTGATGGAGAGACCCTCCTGCTATTTTTTTAATCTGGGAAGGGTTGGGAAAAAAAGTGACCAAGTGATGGGGAAGATTTAAAAGATGGGATGAATAAAAGTGTGTGAGAACAGGACAGTGCCCAGCAGGTTGTTGTGTTTGGCTGGTGTGCTCCGACTTGTCACAAGCAAAAGAGGGGAAATGGTCAGATAACATCCAAATATGGTAGCAGGGACAAAATGCCAGGAAAGAGTTCTATTTGGAGTCAAAACAGATACTGTCTTTCTCTGCATTTTTATCTTTGTCATCTTCTCTCAAATGAAAAAAAGGGACATTGCTAAGTGAGGCATGAGAACGAGATCCCCCTCTTTCTCTCTTTCTCTGCCGGACTCTCTCAGCTTCCAGCCACCTCTGAGCCGTGACTCTGGTATCCCCTAGTAACTGCTATGAATTTTCCATTGTTATCAGTGGACTACACTCCCGTCACAAAGCTGGATGAATGGCACGCATGGCAATAGATGTAACTCTTTGTTGCTTGCAAGGTATCTAGCAGAGAGCCATAATGTCCCGGTAATCCAAGTAGAAATGTTAAAAAGCCAGACACAAAAAGCTGAAAATTCAGTGACAAGCATGAAAAGCGCTCATGCAATGAGAAACACAGGGCACCCCTGGGTCCTCAGAGGCAAAAAACAGAAACCCTCAGCATTGCTAGACTGGTGTTAATTCTCCTTAATATTTGTTTCACTATATACAGTATCTGTCATCTCTGCTGGTTTAATGTGATAACTCTCTAATTCAATTTACTCGTTTATCTCAATCCATGGACATGGAGTGTTTGTCCTGCCAAAAACATTTCCACAGGAAAATTGAGAAACTGCTACTGAGTTTTGAATTGATGTTGTCAAAGGCCTAAGTATGCATGTAAACATTGATTGCAATTATACAGAAACAGAGAAGTACAAATCCTTATCCCTCTTATTTATTTATACATTATGAAATTATTATGTTGATAATGGTTATATTAATAATGATGTTTTTTCTGTAATTTCAATGTGTAAGGTGTAAATCCACCAAATGATGAAACAACCAATCTGAGTTTATATTCTGCTGTTTTAATCTCAATCCAGGATTTTAACTGAGTCAAAGTAGAAAATAAATGGGGATGTTTTTTAAACTGCTAAAATTACCATTAAATTATTTATGCTTTTCAAACGCTGGTGTATGTCTGTGTCTTGCGTGCGCAATTGGACACATTTTAAATGATGCGCCCTTACTATATCCAAGTTAACGTGATTGGCCTCGCAGATAGACGGAATTCCTATGGAGTAAAACACTCAGATTGTTTCTCACTAAACCGTTAAATGGTTTAAATGACTCGTGACCAGAATGCACATCAAATCAAATAAATTAAATTTCACCAATAAAATTGAATCAATTAAATAACACAGTATTATATAAAAGGCACCACAAATAAAGCACAAACAGTCAAATAAATACAATTAATCCAAATCCAAAATTTAATGCAAATCGAACTAGGGGATTTTCAGAAAAAATGAAAAATGGCTGCTCGGAAATAGAATGTAAGCCGCGCTGACGGATTAGAGTTTCTGAGTAAACCTCCGCGAATGATGTTTCACATTTTGAATGAATTTGGTACATGGTCAAAGGAAAAAAGATGCAGAAATGTAAGACACTGAGCGGAATCAAAACCGACACCACAAAACCGAATGCCTGCGCATTCACAGGCCTGTGTGTCACAAAACTGTGACTTCACCCCTTCCACAAAGACAAAGGTGGAAATATCGTGAGCCACCGTGACAATAATAAAGCGTAGGACAATATTACATGGGCGCAAATACGGCCGTCATCCAGGCAGTGTGAGGACTGTGGAAACACCGTTTCTCAGATTCAAAATGATCTAATCCTTTATTTATTTTTATAAACAAATGAAAAGTTTTGTTAATTCAATGTGTTCATTTTGCTTGTTTATTTATAGAATGTCATCCCTAACCGCGAATAAAAAAAATATATGACAACAGGTTAATTACTGTCAAATCTTAATGTAGGATGATATTTCGATTTGTTTAATCCATTTAATTAAACCTTGTAAAATTTGAAATACGGCTATACACACAAGCTGGATGACGGTATATTTGTTGCACTGTGGACGAGACTATGTCACGCGCACACACACACACACACACACACACACACACACACACAAGGCCTACAGGCCAGCAAAAGCCATCACACAATGTCTCCCTTTTTTTCTTTTTTTTTTTTTTTAAATCACTGCACACCAACCAAAGCAATGCGAAGAAATGCAAAAAAGACAGAGAGAGCAGGAGATTCCCTGCTAGAGAGTGAACTTACTGTTGGTAGTCGTGTTTGCAGTAAAGTTTCCTTTCTCTGAAGTAACAGCTGGTGGTGAGAGGCTGTTGACACACGGTGCACTGCAAACACTCCTCGTGCCACGAGGAATCGTTGACTCTCATCAAGAAGCGGTCGGAGATGGGACGCTGGCATCCTTCACACACGGATGGATGATGACACTCACTCCCTGCAAAACGGATGAAGGGTTAGGGCCAGTTAGGAAACGAGAAAGGGCCTGGGTCAATGTCTGGATATACAATCTAATGCGTAAAAGGCCTACACAGTGCGAGTGCTCAACAAAAAAAACATAATTCAAGTTCGTCAATGGAATTGATGGAAAATAGTGGGTTTTAATGTTAGATTCTTATATTCTCTTATCCAGCAAAGCCATCACTCAAACAGCCTTCAGATGGCAGATTCTTTCAGGATGCGTTTCCTTGACAATGCCATGGAAATCAAACTACATTTGTCACCATTGTCTCTGCTCGTTTGTCTTTTGTCTCTTTTGCATGCATTTGGTATATAGGATCTGTGTCAGCTTTGCGTGATCTGAGATGAAAAAAGTAAAACGCATCAGGAAGCAAGGCAGCAGTTGGCATGCATGCAGAAATAATGGCATCCAGACAGGAATAACAGTCTAGTGTTTGACCTGCGCTGGCAAATCAAAGTGACATTCAGATGTGGCTGTTTCATGTTGAAAATAAAGAAAAAAAATGGACAAATAAAAATAAGAAGTGAACTCACCGAGCATGACTCCGAGCGTGGCCTGTCCCGAGCGCAGGGGGTGATCTTCAAGTTTTATGCCGTCAAGCATGATGCAAGTCTCGGACTGTTCTCCCGCGGAGAGGCGCTCCAGTGACACCAGACCTGTTGCAATATCCATAAGAACACGATCAGACGCGACAAGGAAAATCCTCGGCACACACTCGGCTGGCTGAGCGACGGCGACCTGTTGACAATGATCGAGCTCCGTCGAATATGTCTATGTATAAATATATTATTATACGAGACACCGCCTGCAGCCGGGGAAATAATAGAAAGGAACTGATTCAGATCAAAAAGAGTCGACTTTGATGCTCGCACTGGTCGGATGGTAAGCGGCAGTCGACACGAATCCTCGGTGTCAGAGCGGCGCGGAGGAACAGAAAGCAAACAACAAGCGCGGAAAAGTGTCTCGAAGAGTCACCTGTTATGATTAGAGGAGCACGGAAGCTTTATCTTCTGCGTCCTCAGGCCGACGTGAGAAAGCTGGGAAAAAAATGTCTTCACGGAATAACAGTTTCGTCAAGGAGGAGGGAGAGTATATAAAAAAAACACACGCGCGCACACACACTTGGAAGAAAAAAAGTTGACAACAAATCCAAAGATAGGAGTGTGTGTGTGTGTGTGTTTGTGTTGGTGTGTGTGTGTGTGTGTGTGTGTGGATGTCCCGGCAGTAACTCTTTGGGAGAGACGGTTGGTTGGTTGTGCTCCTGTCGCTGCAAAAAGTCTGAGATTGAAGCGAGTGGATCCTCCCACTTCTGCATGCATGGCTACACTTTTTTTCTCCCCCCATTCACCGCCATTGGGATGCTATTGGAGCAGAGTACAGTGCGCTCCACGCAGTCCAATAACAACACACACTCACGCGCACACAAGCAGTCCACCGAAAAGACAAGGAGGACAATTATAGTTTACAAAGGCCCAGCTTGACCCTGACAACGATATAACAACAAGAACAATAATAATAATAATAATAATAATAATAATAAGGTGATAAAGTAGCCTTACGATATAATGCTGCTATTACACACCTTCTGATAAACCAATTAATTCATAAGTTAACCACATTTTTACACGCAGAGGGAAAAATATATATTCTCACCATAAATTGTTCAGTAAGATATAATATTCCAGTACAATATATGTGTATAATACAATCATCTACAGATAACCCCGCGTGTCTGCAGCAGCACCGCGAGCTTTCCTCTTTTGTGTATTGTTTCTGGTGGAAGCTGCTTTCCCCCTTTCAGCTGATGCACCTGGCGATCAGGAGCGATAACAGCGGCCTGTACCGCGCCGAGCTGGACACTTCCACTGCACTCTGTCCATCCATGGCTGAGGGAGGACGCCACACTAATAACACTAATACCACAACAAATAATCATAATACAAGTAATTGTGATCATCATAATATATTAAAGATAATGCCAATAATAGTAATATAGGGAGAATGTGGAGATCTGCCCCGTGTTTATTTTTCAGGACAATGGCAGCTGTGGATCAGCTCTTATTATCGGCGGATCAGCGACTGATCAGTTCAGGCTTTGATCTGGGAAATGAGCCCTGGTGCATAGGAAAATAAATCCACGCACTGTTTTTTTTCTAAATCCAAAGACAGCCCAAAATATATTTAATGCAAAAATAAAAAAAAATATTCCAGTAAAATGGAATTCCGCCACATGCTTTGTGCGCCAGAGGTTCACCGAATGAATCCAATTCAGAAATGATCAGCTCATATTTGTCAGGATGTGATCAAGACGTCTGCAAAGGTGCGGAGGAGAAATATTGTGCAGTTAGGCCGCGGCCTGTCTGAGATTACAGCTCTGACGACGATGATGATGGTTATGATGACGGGATTATGCGTCGCTGCATGAAGACACAGATTATTATATACTGTTTAAGAAAACACGAAAAAACAAACAAAGGCTAAATAAGAAGACTGAACATGAGAATAACTGGTCGCATGCAGCAGGGCTGAGATATAGACCTGCGTTTAGTTGACGCGTAAGGGACTATAACCGAACATATGCTCGGCAAAATGTGATCTATATGTACAATTTAAAGGAGGAAGAAAGGATCAAATAAAATGCAGCGGAATAAAGAAGAAGACATGCCTGAAGCACCGACTACAACCCTGCATGAAGATGGCTGACGTGGCAGCGATAGTTTCAATAACAACATAAAATGATTAACTCTAATAATAATTATAATAATAATAATAATAATTGCAAATATAAAGATGAAAATAATAGCTAAATGCTTTATCTCAGATAATGTCTATAAAGACAAGGTTAATCGCAAAAGACCAATAAACGGAAGATACAAAATAGGAAAACAATTGCCTCCAGCTCTTAAAACATGAATGGTGTAAAGCATGTATACGGTTCATCTACCTTCAATCCAAAGTCGTGTCTGCGTGTTGTTTTAATGTCCTTTGTGAAGCATCAAGGCGATGACCTGTAGCCCAATTTGCCAAACAGACATGAGATTGTTGCGTTGCCCTCTGCTGGTCATTGAGAGAAAAAGAGAACACGTTGTGTCACAAAAAAAAAAGAATTCAGAAAAAAACGAAAAATCAGAGCAGTCGAAAGCAGAGAGCACATTTGATGAAAAGTTTTTTTTTTTTTAAGAAAATAACTACCATATACGCCTCAAACAAATACACATTCACTCGTAAAAATAATGAATATTGAGTTGCTTGTATATTTTTGAAATGTATATATATATTAAATGACTCCATACCTGCCTGCCATGAAGTCATCCACCTCAGGCTTACCCCCCCCCCCCTTCCTCCTATACCCACCACTTCTATCAGCATGGGGTCAATTACCTCCGCCTCACACTTATATTGGATTATCTCCCCACTCAGCAGCATTATGAGACCATCACTATCAATACAATATAATCAATATATTTTTTTTAAACACATATGAACACACATGTCCACCTTTCTCCCCCCCTCTCCCCTCAGTTCATTCAGCACTTATTGGTCGGGTCACGTGTGCGTGGATGTGGACAACAAGCATTCATTCAATAAATCAATCCGACAACTTTTAGCCCGCGGTGTTTTTAATGAGCCTCTGCACGACAGGCCCTTCCCTCGCCTTCCTGAAAGGCAGGACAGGGGCTGCAGCAGGTGTGCGTCTCACAAGCGAGGTTCCCCAAAGAGAGAGCATGCAAAAGTTAGCAGAATTGTTGCATCCATCGGATAAAAAGGTAAGATACACCTCCCACTGCGCCACCAGCCCGTAGTGCGCGCGCACGCACGCGCACGCACACACAAACGCACTGCAGGACGGATCACTGTGTGCTGTGATTTCGATTGCACTTTTAACAATCGGTGTATAATTACTCAGATTCTTGAGAAAGCGAGAGAGGGCTTTTTCTATAAAGGCGAAATTGCACATGGAGGAAGGGTTTAAAAACTTGCGCAGATTGAACAAACAAGGTCCGGAAGAGGGCACATCAAATATTGTTTTCTTTTATTTACTTTAGCGGGTTTTAACTGTTTTTTTTAACGCGTATTTATCATTTTTTCAATCAGTGGGTTTCTTTGTACATAACAATAGGATAGGAAAGATAAAAACACAAAAGTGTCAGGAAACATGACTGATTATTAATGACTTCGTTAAATTTGATTAAAAATATTAAACCTAGTACATAAACGCATTGACATATTTTCTATTCTAATTACATTAACCCCATGCTGTTGACAAGCCACGCTGGATCCATTCATTTTTTCAACGCAGAGAGGAACTCGCGCAACTCCAGCTGCGTCAGGCCTTTTCGGTTCTACCCCGGAGGCTGTAGCGCATCATCAGTGCATCGGGGGGAAACAAATATACACATAATAACCCCTCAACGTAAAATCATTACTCACTGACCAGAGAAGTCGGCTGTAGCTCATGCGAGTCTGTCATTTATTTATTTTTAGAACAAACCATCCTCGGTTTGCAAAGAGCAGACGTGTGCGAGCATTGTGCTTTAAAAAAAACAAAACAAAAAAAAAACGCGAGGAAAAATCATTTTGAAATAAACATATTTTAGTGATAAGGACACTTCACCTTCACAAACCAAAGACACAATGGCTCCCAAGCATTACGGGGCGGGAGGACTTACAGTAAACTCACTTTGATATTTAATGGGGGTTTCGCTCTCCTGCATGTCTTGTTTCTAATCTACAATAATAAAAGGAAATTATAGACACCATCAATGTATTTGCTGCAGAGATTGCACTTCGTTGTCGTACAATAAAACACGGGCCGGACTCTGCAGGATTAAATTATTTGAAGATTTTTCTTGATCAAAAACAATGTTGGGCTGATTTTATTTCTTTGAGCCCGAATACGGAGCTTCTTCTTGACTCGTGGCTGTGGCTGTGAGAGGCTCTCAGGCAGAGGGAGCTCGTCTCTGACCGATGGCATTCGTGGATCAACAGTGAAGCTTATTGAAGGTTTGCTCGTCGGCTATTTGCGACCAAATCTGCTGGTTTTCAATCCGTCTTTGCCGAGTCCTCGTGTACGCCCCAATATATTTATTATTTTTTTGCTGGTTTCATGCCTTGAAAATGAAAATGGTAGCGCTTTGATTTCACAATAAGAGAAAAACAGCAGTTAAATTAAATCGAGCAAAAGATTGATATTGCCCCACAGGCCTACATGGGCCCCCTAATAATAAATACAACTTCGTTTTGATTCAACGGTTATATTCTCATTTACTAATCGTTTCCATCTGATATTGTGATTAAAATCATTATTTGGCATTATTTACACATCATTTTAATGGTTTAATGTGATTTGATCTCTTTAAAATTCTCAGATGCGCATTCAGGATAAATAGCGGAGATATTTATGTCACACCCACTCCTTCCCTCTCACATATTTCAGTTTTTTTAACCTGCCTGAACCACATAACCCGCCTTACCTTACAAAGACAGCCCAACAATATTTTACTGCAGGATAATCCCAACTCCCCGAAGATTAAGCCGAAGTATAATACAGCACTGTCAACCCATGGCTAGATTTGTTTATGGTATGATTTATTGGATTCAGCTTTTTTCAGCGGACAAATTTATTGAGTTCTTGACAGATGGCCTGACAGGGACCCTTGTGACAGCGAGCTGACATTTAACTTTGAAATGTGGGTTTGAAAACTGTTTACCTGTTTACCACACATAGAACTGTAATTGAATTTTCCCAAAATAAATAATATAATTCAGACATATGCCCAATCAGTGAAAATACTAATAACACACAAGCAAAATGTTGATAAAGTCACCACTAATTTCACTGAAAACAACTATTACCTAAGATTTACTTAATGAAAATATTAATGCATGTCATTGTTGTAACAGTGAGAACATATCTAGAAAAAAGGCCTAAATACCACAACCACAGAAGGATAACAAAGTCTATGGTGGTCTCGAAAAATATTATTTAAAAAATATATATAAATAAAAATCAAGCATTATTTGATTGTTATCACAACCAAAAAAAGAAAAGAACAATCAAACAAACACTATGTTATCAAACTCTCCTGTTAATAAACTGGCAAAAGTAAGGCATTTTTGTTAAATGCAGTCAAATATCCTGCCATAAATCACCAACACATATTATCATATTCATAACTTCGATTTGTGACAGGGAAGCTCATCTCATGACAGTGATCCATGATGTACTCTGATTTATGCACCTGCCCAACCCCCCACTCCCAACACGAATTACTTCACAACTGTATATCGATTTAACACAGAAAAACCCTCACGACCAACCATATGAACTACAACATCATCCCCTGCTGGACACAACTAGGTAGTACAACTCTGCTCCACCACAGCAGTACTACTCGCACCTTTTTAAAAACAGAGACAGAGGAGCACACACATAGGTTGGAAAAAAAATACTAATACACTGCATTTTTTTTAATCTCATTTGAAATACAAAAATAATCCATTACCGTTCGTCAGTTTTATTTAAGTTAACAATACTTTTGAAGACTTTAATGCTACTTCCATCATTTTCCACATGGAAATCTTCTTCAAAATTATTCATTTAACACATAGTAAGACTATGCTTCACAATAAATGTCATTAATGATTGCACTTTTATATGGCATAGGTAATCTGTAATGTTTTTAAAGAAACAAAAGACCAATAAAACAAGTTTCGAGAAGTTTCCAGGGCATCTAGAAGAAGAGATTTTGAATTTGGCCTCTCCCCACTTTAGGAGGCAACCTTTGAATCCCACATACTGTCCATAAATGAGACATAAAACAATCCATTCTAAAAATGTCAGTGTGTACTGTGATGTAACATCTGAGGGATGCACGTCTTACCTGTCAATATTGACGCGACTGTTGAACGCCTCAAGTTTGGCTGCACCCTTAAACTAGCCTCTCTCAGAGAGGCCATGATTCCCCTCATGGTTAATAGTCCTTATCTCATTTGTGACCACAGCTTTTGGTCTTCCTCTCTTTCCTCTTCTCCTTGCCGTTATCCACCAACCTGTCCTGGTTAATCAATTTTTCCAAAAAGAACATTCAGCAGCTGTCTGCTTACTGTGGGTAATCAGGCCAAACACAGATCACCTGGGCAGGTCGTCAGCTTCAAACTGCACTCAGCTAAGGTTCAGTGTTTGATGGGTGGACTCTGACTGAGAAAAGATTTGTCAAATTATGGTCACTTTGGTCAGTAAATGCATTTTGTGTGCAAGAAATGGAAAAATATTCACAGTTTGCCTCACACAGACTTCTGTTTTGTTGACTGTATAAGGAGTTTTGACAATGTTGCCTCAGTTTTGACCAATGCGTGTTAGCAATCGAAAAGAAAGCTGTAGTAAGAATTTCATGACTGTGCAATTCCAAAACATGTAACCACAGAGTGATCTAAAATATATTGTTTTTATTTCAAACATTGTCTTTCTCATTGTAGTATTTTGCATTTCATCCTCTTTGCCTATTTGTTTTTATGATTTGAAAAAGGAAGGATTGTTAACTCTTATGTCCTGATAATGTTTTTGTGATGTGCTGTGGGGTTCTTTTTTTGTTAAAAGTAATAAAAAATCCTTCAATGTTGGCCCATACAAACATAGATTTCTTAGTTTGTAAAAGATTGTAGATGAATAACTAATAATGTAAACATCCTGTTTGATGTTATGACAAATAAGTGAAAATAACTTAACACAGATGGATCAGTGTTGCTTGCATCCTTTCAGCTATGACAAACATCTTTAGACAATAACATACTTTATTTGAAAAATACAAATTATTATTGGATATACAAACAAGAAGTATTACAAAAGTGTGCATTCAGTGTTCATTTATTAATGTTTTAGCTGAAAAATGTACTGTGCAAATATAATTCTTTTTGTGATATTATTGCAAAGATGATTTGGGTTTTTGCCTAATAAGACAGTATTAATTGACAAATGTCTTAAGCAATATCTCCAGCATTAGAACTTCTACACAAAGTGTTTAGTTGTAAATGCCGAAAACTAAATCTTCTCTCTGGTCTCTTATCCATTGTGTCATACAACAATAATTTAAATTTTTTTTTATGTTTAAAAAAAACTTAATGATTAATTTTCTTTTTCGAAAAGATTCTCTTCAAAACATTGGGGGAAAAAAAATCACAGATGTTAACAGATGATACATTATGAAACCCAGCAATAACAAATGCTTTTTGCTCTGTGATGTGGGAATCTCCCTTTTCTGCTCTGTTTTACTTCACACACAGGCCACGGCCAAACAAGTCTTTATGTGAACTAAGCTGTTCAGACACATGAGGAACAACTTACTGCGTGGTAATTTTAAACACAATTAAACCGTGGTCTCCAAATGTGTCCATGCGACACATACACCCACATGAATATGTGTAGTTGGCTAACTGATAATCGCCTGAAGAATCTTAATTCTTCTCCAACAATGCCGTTCAATTTCCCACTCAGAGTTGCTGAGATAATTGAAATAAAATGATGGTTTTTGCCCTATGCGAAAAAAAGACTTTGACAAACGCTTTAACACCTTGGCTTGTGTGCATAAGCATCTGCTATTACATTGTCATGACACAGTGGGATCCATGGCATTTGTTGTTACATGATTGCTTTCATCATTAGCGTTAGTACCATAGCTCAGGCAAGATTTGCAGTGCCTTTCATCAGGTGATGATGTTATTCAGTGGATTTGTCTCTGTGAAAATAATTTTTCCTCCGACGAAAAAGGTCGAACTGCGGGAGGCCAGGAGCATGATTTTAGGATGTGTGCCATTAACAACAAACATAGGCCCTTTGGCTCCCCGCTCCTCATGTGGAATGTATAAGATCTGTCTCTGCTGAATAAATTGCGTGTGCTCGCAGACTTTGTGGCTGAAGTAGAGCAATATTCCATTCTAAATACGTGATCTGTGATAGTATGGCTTTGTTTTCGTGGCTATTGCACACACATATCTGTGGAATCAGATGAACCTAGTATAAGCACTAAATAATGTGTTACATGTTCTCCCTAAACAATGCTACAGGGACAAAAATAAATAAATAAAATTAATAACAATAACAATAACAATAACAATAACAATAACAATAACCACCATCATCATCATCATCATCATCATCATAAATGTCATGGCAGAACTCTGGCTACTGAGTCAACAAACAATGAAAACATCCATATAATCGAACATCTGCATGATTTTTTTTTATGATGAGTTCTGTGTGTGCTGGATGTGAGTGTGTGCACACGTGTATGAGTGTGTCATTAATAGGCTGCACTTCAGAGAAAAAAGGTAGAAATCCACCAGATGTTTTGCAGCTGGGTGGATCTGGTAGTGAAGATCTAGACAGCATCTGTCACAGGCGAACATTTCTAATCTGTCCTGAACATTAGGCAGAGAGCACTAAAAACCCATCACCGGCCGCATGTGCTGCTCAGTTCACAATGTGCTCTCCACAGGCTCCGGGGTTTGTGCCCGAGAGGGTTCAAAACTAAAGGAGAATAAAAGATGGAATGGTGTATATTCATCAAGCTGCGCAGCAGCAGAGATGCAACTTTAACTTCACTATTCCACGATCTCGTCTTCTTAACTCAAGCAGGATACGGCTGAGGAAAGTTGAGAAAGCAAAACCCGGGCTAACAGGCTAACCGAAGTTATTAGGGCTGAGTGCCTGAGGGTGAGGACCGAGGCTTTGAACTAGAGGTCCAGTGGAGCTTAGTGAGGTCAAGATGTGTCAAACAGCGAGCAGAACTAACGTCACATGCACCAGACAAAACATTTCTTCAAAGAACTTCACTTGTGCATTAAAAAGTATAAAACGGCTTTGTATTTAAATGCTAGTGTGCACTGCTATTTAGATTTTAGCTTCAAAACATCAACAGTTTTGCTGTAAAGGCTGTTCATAATTTCCACCTGTAAATAAACTTTGCATAGATCGATAGCAATCACCAACTCCCATTAACTATATTCTTGTCACTGCAGCTAACTAGTATGTGTATAGTTTATATGCTGAGTTTGCCTCCCTATGTTTTCTGTGGGAATCACTCCGAGCTGACCATGATGGTCTTGAGATATTTCCCTTCCTGGGTTCATGTGCCTAGTTACCAGTTGGTCAACCCCGTGCCCTGTGAACTGACCCTGTCCTCCCTTGGAGATTTGAAAGGAAAAGAAAGCCAATCCTCCGAGGAGCGCTCTGACTAACAAGAAAACTGCTGGCCCGAATCTCTAAGAAGTGCCGTGTTTTCCCACTGGACCACTTTCAGCTTAATAAACATCTTAACTAGCCAGAGGTCCCACGGGGGCTGCTGGGAAATCCTCTGGGCAGCCAGGGCTCAGGAGCTGGCCTTTTATTGCATCCAGGTGGCTGTTAAAAACGCTGGCCAGCCATAAATGTCCAATAAAATGCAAGTGGCACCTTCTGGGGTGGACAGGGTCAGTGCACCTGTCTGTGGACGAAAGCTCCACTCGCTCCCCCACGTTCGATCAGTTTGATGTGTCGTGTTGTTGCACCACCATGTCCAGGAGGACTACTTTACCCGCCTAATGTGGGCACAGGCCCCAATGAATAAGGCAGCCCCAGCTAAACAGGCAAAAAGTAGACACAAATACACTGAGACTACAAACTACAAAGAAATACAAAATAATGTCAGCAACAAAATGAAAGCAACGAGTCCCCGAAAGATCCCAAAACAGGAAATGAAACGTAGTAGTACATTTTTGTCTCTTTGTGTGTGTTGGTGTGGTATGTTTAAATGCCTCATACTCTGGCCCACTGTCATGTCCTCCACATTACATTTGCTAAACAAAATAATAAAAGCGTTCCTCAGTTGTATTAATGCACAACTAACTGGTAAATTAGGAGGGAAATTCTGTCCAATTCCCGTTGTTTATGAGTGCTTCACGCGTATGTGAACCGCGGCCTCCTATTCATCTGTCCGGCACAGTCGCTGTCCAGAGGGAGGCCTAATTGTCCCGCAGGTTGGGCACAGACCTGGATGGTGTATCAGGCCTTTGATCTGACTTGAAAGGAGTTAATTGATTTCTGTGTTACAGGCAGTGTTACAGGGAAGAAAGATGATTGCTGGTCATTCTAGAACACGTGCAGAAATATCTGAGAGAGAGAGAGTCGGAAAGAGAGAGAGGGGAGGAGGGGTTGAAGAGAGAGATCACCTCACACCCGACTCCATCCCTGCTCAATTACAATAATTTGACTCACATGGGCTGGCGGTTTGGGCAGGGAGTGGAGGAGAGCCGCTGAGTGGGGGATGAGGGGGAGGGGTGATCACTCATCTTACCTCGAGCTGAGGTAGAGAAAGACAAATCGGATGTTCGGCTCCCCTCGGAGGGCTTGTTAAGGTGGCGGCTCGGAGAGGACCACACGTCTAACCTCTTGCTTCTGATGACGTCAACGTGGAATGAAAACACAGGAGACTGTCGGAGGTGACTGGTAAACGTCTTGAGTGCCTTTCACTGGCTGCAATCTGTCTTGTTTCATTGAAAAAAACAAAGCACGGTTTCAGTTGATATCCCAGCATGCACCGGCAACAAATGTTTTTTTTGGGAAAATGCACATACATCTTTACACCTGCCTGAGAGTCTGTTGGCCTTGGGTCCCTCTCTGGTCCGGACCCGCTTTGACAGGCCTTCACCCCCTCACCTCTCTCTGTCTCTGGTCACCTCAGCTCCGGGGGAAACAGGGCTGTCAGAGGGAGAGTGGCTGGCTAAGCCCGTCTTAACACAGCACCTCAAACCACCTCATAAATACCAGCTTCCTTTTCTAATTTCCAAGCAGCCCATCCACCTCTGTCTACATGCTTACACACTGCTCCATGTCATGTGCCGGGGTGTGAGTTTAAAAATGACCACGGGACATCTGGTGGACTCACAGAGGGTGGGGCTTTGATGTGCTGCTCTGCAGTTAAGCCAATCCTCGGAGCGACTCAGCAGCAGTGACTGAGGAGCCTTAACGTGGGCCTGCTCAGTTCCAGATAGAAAGGTAATTTTAGAAATGCCAGATTCACCATATGTGAAAAGCTACCATCACTTAAACTTCTGCAGATCAAAAAAACAAGTTGTATCCACTTTCATTTGAAAATGGGGTATTTTTTTTTTATAATTTTCCATATGATAAAGTGGAGTGAAGAGAAAAGTGAAACCATATGAGGCAGCTTTTTGATGGGTGATGCCGGGCTGGCCTCATGAGGGAACGGTAGAGTTCTGAGAGCAAAAATTACGTGGTGCCCATCTGGAGCGTTTGGCTCTATGTGGCCACACTCACATCAACACAACACTCCCACCTAATGATGATGTTTCCCTCCAAACACTTACATCTGACCCGCAGGGCTAATGGCAGGCTCAACCTGCTGCCCATCCCTTAACAGCAATGCCATGGATGTTGCTAAAATAGAACATCATTCAGGCATTACTAATTTGCACTGATAATTATAAGACTGTTTTTGCAATTGTCAACACTTTGCATAAAACGATCTAAATCAACAATGTAGCTGATAGTAATCCACATCTAAATACAGTACATCGGTTTCCTACATACTGAGCCCCAAACACATTTGCTCTTATGAAGACACACACTATTATTACTAAATGGGCCAAGTATACATAATATATTTTTTATTTTGATTGTTATTAAAATGATTAGTATAACTATAATAATAATATTATTAATAATAATTATTAGTATTATTATTGTTATGGTTATGGTTATTGTTGTTGTTGTTGAATAGTGACTTTGCACAGGACTATTTTTAGCTGATGATAAATACTCATCTGGGGCTTTAGTTCATATTTACAACCACGAGAGCTGAATGTGGGATCAATTAAACATAATCTACTTTATGTGTAAGGTAGGATGTCACCCAGCCCCACAGTGCTGGGGCTAATCTCTGTGGTTTTTGGACAACAATAGAGGTGAGAGGCAGAGATGGAATTGTTGGAATGTTTAATTATGTGGAAATTACTCATTTGTTGGGTTTGATCTTAATAATGTAACCAAATGTCTGGAAACCTTAAATGGATTTACTAGGAATATTATTTTAAGTTTGAGGGATAAGTCAAAGTCACTAATGTTGGAGAATAAGAACAGCTCCCTCTCTTGCTCCTACAGAATACATATGGAGTGCTGCATATATGTATTTTAAACAGAGCAGGGAGGAGGGATGTATTGGCCTGTCACACTGTGCTCTAGGGCATCACTGACAGGAGTGCCACCTTCATGAAGGAGCATGAAAGCTGTTCCCTCTGCAGAGGATTCCTCAGACCGTCGCTCTGATTTCCGCAGCAGAACAGAGGAGTTAACGCGAGTGCTGATGCAGGGTTGTCATCCATTGTACACTTCATTAAGCACCAGAAAATAACCCAAAAGCCATTAGGCTTTTTGGTCAGGAAAATAATATACATGTACACACAAAGTGGTGTTTGAAACATTAGCAATCTTAACTTAGCAGGAGCATCATCAGTGTCATCCATTCATGAGTTGCCAATCACAGGCTTTTGCCTGAAAAATAAGAAATTGTGGGTATCACAATATTCCCAAACTATCTTTAGCTAAAAACACTTTTTTTTCCAAATGGGAACACCATATTTCAGAGCTGAAACTTACTGATGTGCTATGCTTGGAGACCTGACTCAGTGGAGTCACAGCAAACGTGGGTGGGCATCAGGGGTAAGATGCTCCAGTGTGTCACAGCTCTGCTCACTCTTGCTGCACACTGCTCATGATGAACTTTGTGATGGAAAGATGCGTGTGCTGGGAAGTGAACATCAGATGGGGCCTGTTTGTTGTGTGTGTGATGAAGCTGCTTCCTCTGTGACTGCCACTCACTGTCAGCACGGCCCTGTTATTCTGAGGAACAAAACGTGAGTCACAGCTAACATACAATTATCATTTCATCTTTTTAGGGATGTTAAGAACTTGATTGTTATTTTTGACCTGAGACTGTTTTGAAGAATTTCTTAAATTACTATCTGAGCAAAATAAGACAACACAAACATTTAGTGGAGTCACTTCCAGGATAAATAAAGTGCAAACATTCTCTTCAAAGTTATGTATTTCGAGATTTGAATCATTTACATGGAATCCATTCATTCGTTACAATATATTGTAAAAAAAAATGCATACAATTACATAATATAGATTTGTAATACATTTTAAATCATATCAGTTGTTATTTTCAAAAATGTGTATGTGTTACATGTACATTTCCAGTCCTTTATGGCTCTGCCGACTTGTGAGGCATGCAGCAGTTACAGGGCAATGCTTCGCTCTGCGCTGAAGCTGTAGTGAAACTGTAGGAAGAGAACAATATGTTGTCAAAAAAAGAACAGAAAGCATGCATTTATATCAGTACTGCAATGAAATTCAGACACACAATTTCAACCCTTATCTAATTAATGTAACACATTTATACCAGTTGAACCATAAATGATGTGTATTTACTTAAAGTTATGCACCAAGCATAAATGAGGCATACAGCAGTGTGACTATGGGGAGGAGATCCAGACAGAACATATAAATAAACACTGCCCCCTTCTGTGATGTCACTGACACTACTCTTTAAAAAGAAACAAGGCCTCTCTCGTAGGTCATGTGGCAATAAAAGACAGGGAAGTGTCTGTCTAGTGTAATAATTGAAAAATTAATAAGCAATTAATATTTGAACTCAACTGCACCCTGAGAAAACACACCCAACTACACAAAACACATATTAAAACAATAATTATCATCACTCTTTTGTGTCCTTTACAAGCACTTTAATTGTCTATGATGCTTTAAACACATTTCTGTGTGGATGCATTTGTTCTCGCAATTGGCTTATTTTCTGTCTATTGGCTGTGTTCTCTTAGGATGCAGTATGGTGCACTCCATCAGTCACTGTTCACCTACTACCCCCAGACAGTTTTTGTGGCAGAAGTCAGTTTGGTATTTGGTAATATTATATAATAATAGTGTGTGTGTGTGTGTGTCTATATCTATATGTGTATATATATATACATTCATATGAAAATGGTGGCAGCACAAATTCAGGTCAAGTTTATTCTTATGATCCCAATCTATGTCTACAGGCCACAATGTAACAGAATCACCAAATCTTAATTTCTTAATTAATGCCATAAAAACATATTTGTTCCTAATCAGTAGCATTAACCCAGTTTTGAGGTCCAGAGAAATCTTTTGCCTCAAGTTATATGATATAAAATGTCATTAAAACAACTCCACACAAAGAGATATAAGTTGGATCTTGCATTCTCAGTACAAGCACTTTTCCAAAATATAACCTTTTAAATCAAAGTATTAGGAACTGACAGAAGACAAAGTTCCTGAGGTAATTAGTGATTGAACTAAAAATAAGTGCTTTTTATGACTTGATGATCAAACACTTCTACAGTTCCTGTCGTTTCGTTATGTCATTGCTCCTGGCAGAACAATGAAGTTTCATTACATTAAGTCCTGGTCCCTTGACTAAGTTATACAATTGTGTTACCACAACACAACACTAGGTGATGCTGTTTGATCAGTGAAATAAGTTTCCAGATATTCCACAGAAGCCACAGAGCCACAATGGCTGAGAATGGGTTCTCTCAATCAGAAATACCACCTTCCCCTGATTTCTCTCTACTTGAGGCGAGGGCTTCAAGTTACCCAAAACCTGTCACGTATCACAAGCCTGTTAGTTATGAAGAAACTAGCCCCCCACCGCACTCAAATTCAGACTCAACATCTGGCGCAGTAAATAAATAATCTAGTGTGTACGTGTACATGCGTGTGTGTGTTTGGGTGAGTGTGTGTGGATGATGGATGGGGGAATGGGGTGTTATCAGGGAGAGCATGTATCAATGTCTGCCAGTTTTACACACAGGCTGACAGGACAGTGACACCCTGGAACATGGGCGGCAGTCACCCAGACGAGCCTGGCTTCATTTCCTGTCCCTGCTCCACTGCCAAAAATATGTGACATGTTGTCTTCATTAATTCCACCTCCATTTGGAGCTCTCCCTCTCACACCTCTCACATACCCCTGAACACCACTGTCCCTCCATACATTCAAAGGGAAATGCACATACACACATGCACAGACACACACACCCTTACACACAGATATTCTGGGACATACAGAAACACACACAGATGCAAACACTGTAAACCGATCTTACATAGGTGCTAATGAAAATCTTGTCATGTGTGTATACACTCTTCTTTCCAGCCATTGCCTACTCCCTCTGAAAATCATTAGCCAGCCGCCAACAACAGTTTTCAGCAGAGCAAACTACATAAAGATGTCACTTTAAATCGCTTACTAATTAACACTTAAAAAGACACAAATTAGATATGCGTGGCTAAAAGCAATTATAATATCCGCAAGTTTTGCGAGTCATTTGGGAAATGAAAAGAATGCCTAATTGCTGGAACCAACATCATCCGAGACATGGCTTAAGTGATGCCTGTTAGGAAATGGTCTTTTCTACAACTGCGGATGTGATTACAACAGTTTTCCTCAATTACATGTGCGTATGTATAATTCTAGGAAGTGCTCTTTCATGAATATCTCTATCTCTCTCTCTCACTCTCTCTCTCTCTCTGTATAAATATATATATATATATATAGCCACGCATAT
The DNA here is from genome assembly GCA_016785305.1 of Colistium nudipinnis. Classification (NCBI taxonomy): domain Eukaryota; kingdom Metazoa; phylum Chordata; class Actinopteri; order Pleuronectiformes; family Rhombosoleidae; genus Colistium; species Colistium nudipinnis. Next base: position 122,366 of record JAFBJU010000614.1, read on the forward strand.
GTA
>JAFBJU010000614.1:122389-305588 GCA_016785305.1 Colistium nudipinnis
TCTCTCTCTCTCTCTCTCTCTCTCTCTCTCTCTCTCTCTCTCTCTCTCTCTCTCTCTCTCTCTCTCTCTCTCTCTCTCTCTCTCTCTCTGCTGGAAGGTCCACTAGTTTCTGAAAAGGCCCACGGCTAAGCATGGACAGTGACCTCTCCTGGACAACAGGGGGACACACCTACTCACCAACATTTGGAAAACTGGTGTCCAGAGTAATATTAAAAACATATTTTTCTGAACCTCAAAGTTGTGACTTTGTATTATGAGGCTCTTGAACATAAAAGAAACAATGTACAATAAATTGAATACTGTAAGACTGACAGAGAAGACGTAAAACTAGACAAAGAAAGAAAAAAAGAAATACTCGGCACTACAGACATGCATCACTTTGTAAAAAGAAACACCTCTGGTGTTTGTGAGAATATTACCATCTATACTTCTGCCTCTCGCTCTGCAGATACCATCATGGGATTATAATAAGAGGAGAGAAGTAAAAATAACACAATGGTGAGGGATGTTTCCACTTGGAAACTAATTATCAAGCTAAGCTGTGACTTCATCCTCATCAGCCTGGCCCCACCATTAATCTTGTGCTGTCGTCCACTTCACTAAATCCTATGTGTTACACTATCTCACATTTACTTCATCAGCTCCAGCGCGGCTGTAATTAATGATTTCTCATGCCCTTCCCTTCCCTTCCCCAGCTCAGCTCACCATGTGTCCTCCTGCTAATCACACTCTCCGAGAAGAAAAAGGGGGAGAGGGAGAGGAAGGAGGGGAGAAGGGGAAAAAAAAAGACAAGAGCATATAGGATGAGCAGCCAGCCTGTCTCCACCCTGGACACACATACACAGACACGTACACACCATTAATACCTGCGCTGACAATGAGCTTCATTCAGATGACCATATGACAAGATGGCGACCGTGTGATTTGGATCGTATGTGACAGAAGATAGAGGCAGAGTGCAGAACAGACACCCGGTTTGATGAGGGAGTGTTTGCTCTGTAACACATCTCAAACCCAACAGCACCTGTTCTTTTACAGTGGTCTGTCACTTCCTGGCAGTTCTGATACCAAGATACCGTGCTAATGAGAGAGAAGGGGGGTTGTCACTCTCTTTAAAGAACACACACACACCATACACACACACACACACGCACACGCACGCCCGCACACACACTTTTTTTTCCTTCTTTTTGCTCTCACCAGCACATGGGCTCCAAAAAAGGAGCAACACATTGATGATTTTCTTCCCACTAATGCCTGCAGGGTACAGTGTTTCATCTCAAATTAAGTAGTGCTTTTGTTTGCCTCCGTAGGTGATCGCCACTGATTGGAAACTTTTCGTTAAACGTGCAGAATCCAGTTGGATGCTAGATTGAGCTGTTTGAGAAAAGAATTGGGGATAAAAGTCAAGTGTTTTGGAACAGGAGCTGAAGCTTTTAAGAGAGAATGGCTGCCTAGTCTGGCCATGCTTTTATTCAATTGGGGCTTAGTGGAGCCAACAGGGCCTCGCTGTCTCAGACACTTAATTACAACTCCAAGACCGTTTTGCTTTGCATTCTGGGCCAGTGGCGTCGGCGGCAGCCGAGCGTTGCAGCCTCTACTCACTTCCTCCTCGATCTCTGCCAGGGATTTGATCGTAATGCCCATTAAATGGACTTGCTGTATCTGAAATCAAAAGCAGCGAAATGGGGAGGGTGAAGAAGGAGGGAAAAAAACACACAAGAAACATGGCGGTTAGGCTCATGGCTAAGTAAGCATGCTTAAAATCTTTAATCCTCTCCCTCTCTATGTCAGTACAAACGGGGCTATAGTGACAATCGCCGCCAGCCAGCCAAATGGACTGCATTGAGCCAGCTCTGCCTGACTGCACGCATTCATCATTCAGTCTGACGGGAAGGAAAGGGACAGGAAGGGAAGGAAAGGAAACAAAAAGAAAGGAAAAGAAAGGAGCTATTCTGTCTCATATTGTATACAATAAACTAATATGCATGTGTCACCACTATCTCAAATAAGTTTTTACCTTTTGTGAGTTGTCCCAAAACTTCTCGGAGATCACAAAGGGCACGTCATCCAGGGCTGCAAAAAAGTGAGAAAACACAGTATAAGGTTATATTAGAAAAAAATCACACTGACTATTTCGGCAAGAGCAAATATAGGATTATAAAACAGCAAAGTTATCAGCATCCCCTGTCACCCGGCCCAGACATCTCCCCTCCCTCCGTCTATGGAGAGAAGATGAAAGGCTTTTGTATCCTCCACTGTATTTTAGCACCTCCACTCTCTCCTCCAACTCAGCCCTTTCCCAACCCTCTTCCAGTTGAATTACTCTTGATTATTCCAGATTCCATCTTGTGTTTGAGATGTTCCCCTCCCAAACAAAGACACACTCTTGCACTAGGCACAGAAAAGTGGAAAGAAGGGAGACAAAACATTCACCAGATATCACATTTGCATGAAAATAAGCCAGCAAAAAAAGCGGATTGAAATGAGGACTTGCCAAGACCGTGGTGGTATAATTAGCATTTGACCAAACAAACGAGCTTCTACAGAGCTATAATTAAGCAGGCCTGTAATTAAGTGTATGCCCTTTATCATAATGATCGTGGTTAAAATGGTGTGATGGCTGCCATTTGATTATTAATGGTGTAACCCTGTACTGCATGCATCCTGCACTGGAATCAAGGTGTCATGACTGTCAGGCTAGAGAGCAGCCCTTTGTTTATAAAATACATTAGGGTCCAAATTAACACAGGGTGACAGGGGACACAAAGCCTCCCACCCCCCAGACTGAAGGGGAAACTGCAGCTGTTCGGCTTTATTATACAACTCCCAGATCTGGAAGCACAAAACTTGAAAAAGCTGCAGTTGGCTTCCGCGCAAGCCCCAAATATCCAGAGGCCCAGTTTCCAACTGGTGTTTCTTTTTACGCACATCCCATTAGGCCGCTGGCTCGGTAAGAGAAACTCGTAAATGTAAACTGAAGCTGTTCGAGAGTCATCGCTTTGGAGCCTGACACTCCTTTTTGGACTTTCCTGTTCGCTGTAATATTTTAAAGTATGAAATTCTAAAATATCCCTCACTTTGACACTTATGTGACTTTCCTTTCCTCTCTCAGTTATTGCTGAGAGCTACGCTTTGGCACCTTCCACTCGAGTGCAGCACAATGGTGAGCTTTGTAATCCAAGCATGACCCTGCATGACCACAAGAAATCTTTTTTTTTTTTTTCTTGGCTTACAGTCATCACTCACAGTAAAAATGCAGTAACAGTCCACAGAGGTCCACAGAGATTTGAGAGAAGTGCCAACGTCAGCATCCTAGAGCATCCCCATAATAACAATGTAATAACATAATAACAGATTCATGTTAGGTTAAATATTAACCATGTTTAACATGGTATCTGGTCATAAACTGAAGTAACTATCAAAACTATATGAAATATAGTGTCCTCATTATGTAAGGTATCACCAAAATTACTGAATTTGAGTGCATGAAGCGGACATGGATGTTTACGAGAGTGAGTGGTTGAGATGTTTCATGCAAACCAACCAAAAGAAAAACATGCATGTGGTCAAAGTGGTGGTGGTGCTGCTTCAAGAGTGAACGGTCTAGCAACAACTCCTCTGCTATTCACCCAAAATCTGTTCTGCGTCGCCGGCATTACTGTAGCACCCACGGCTGAGAAGTAAGAAGCCAGTGCGGCTTGCTGTAGTCATAAAAACAAGTGAGTAAAAATGCACTACTGTGTCGCTGGGAGCACCAACACTGGAAAGAGGGAGGCGGGGAGAATACATTTTAATCAACAGCCATCTGCGAGAAGCTGAGACTGTAGCTACTGATGGATCTGCGTGGCACGGACAGATGAGCGCACGGAGTTGAAGGCCAGAGAGTTTCTTTATTGCTCAAGGATTACATTTAAAATCCAGATCTCACTTTGTATTCCTCCACCATCTATACTAGGGAGGCTATCTTGCAGCCAGACAAATGGAGAGGCGCAGGAGACGACTCGGTGGTAAGAAATGAATGCTGTACCGCCGACAAATCCGGAGGTGCAAAGGGCAAAAATAATGTAAATCCAATCTTCTGACCAGAAATACCACTTTGAAGCATGTTCGAGCCTCTCAAATGGTCCGGCTACAGTCCATTAAGTCACGAGAGTACTGCCGTGTGGGGAATGGGGTAGTTATTTGGCATTTGGAGTGTACGAGTGCGGGCTTTACGGAAAAACATCTGGCAGGAATTTTGGCACAGTGACTACGCTGATGATGATGATGGCGGTGATGATGATGGCACAGTGAACGCAGAGGTGGCGTTAAGTAAGGAGGACCCCGTGGCTTGAGTGATTGTAGTGTAAAGAACGGAGTCAGCACAGGCCCCGTGTGGATCATTGCCTTATTAATGGCTCCGTCAGGTGCGATGAGCAATGGCTGCATTGTCATCTCCAGCCTCTGGGCACAGATGAATGGCTGTTTCAGGGCGGGAAGGGCTCCCTCGTACGCTGGGCTGAGCACTAATCCCTCACGTTTCCATTGTTGGATGCACTGTCACCCAGGACTTCGGCTGCACCATACATTGCGTTTCCAGGGCTGCAGCGGCTGTGGCCGTACGCACACACACACACACACACACAAATAAACCACACGGAGTTGTGCTCCAACACTGACTGATGGGAAAATATGCGCAGGCGATCGAGCATAGCCCGTATTACGTGAACCACAACTCACGAGTAACACTTTAGGAATGTTGATGAACTTTTATTTTACACTTCACTAATTCAACAGAATTGCATTGATCTCTGTCTGGTACCATTACGTCGGGGAATCTGTCTCGCACCTGAATTAAGTGAGAAAGTCAAAGCAAGGGCAATCATTTGCAAGTGCGAGCGAACATCTATTATTCTTTTTTTTTTTTACAAAAGATTGAGCTGATGTCTGTTGTTTACTATCGCAATATAATAAGATGTAATAAGTAAAGCTGCTCAAAAGCTGGTTAGAGCTTCATCGGCTATATGGCAAAACAATTGAATGTTGCCTCTCTCTTTGTGTGTACCCAGGTTAGACAGTGCAATCCCTTTTTCTGTCGGTGTGACTCTCAATTTGAGGTGGATTTTTTATGCAGACCATGAAGATACTATTCTATTTGCAGACCCCGCTCTCTGTCACCTCTGCAGATAATGGTGAGTAGATGAACAGAGAGCTGGAGGAGGACCCCCTATGCCCACTCACAGCCCTTAGCCCCACTCTGACATGAGGAATAGTGCCCAGGCCTGACAGCATCTCGGAGACATATTGTAGTTTATTTTGTCGCCGGGGCATGCCATCTGTGCCATTCCAATAGAGGGTGTGTGTGTTCAGGCTCCTGCAAGAGAGAGGGCGAGAGACGCTGGGTCCCTCAGTAACTCTGCAGCCACGGCAGGTCATTAGTCAAATTGCCTAATGAGAGAGAATACAAATGGCCCCCTACCCTGACAGGAGGAATTTTGGAGGTGTCAGAGCTCCTGACCCGTGCTACGAGAACAGATGAGAGGGAGTTGCTATTTTCAGATTCTTTTAATGACTACGGCTCCATGAAACCCATTCTTTTACTTTTATGTTTCTTCCCCACTTTTTCAAAATCTCTAGACAGATGAGTGGGGGGAAATAAAACAAAAAAATATATATAAACTTTTTAATATATTAAAAATGTCTTTCGCAAAAGTGGAAGTGTAACTTTTGAATAATTTAAATGTTTACTGCCGAGTCAATTAACATTCAGAGATGCGAATAGCATTGATACTAAAATAGATCATGCACCGAAATGTTGTTGAGAGTTTCTCCTAATCTATTTTTATTTGTTTCTGCCAGCTGTGAGCAACTTTCTTGTTTGCCCTGACTCATTCGAGCGTATGCAACCTTCTGCTGCAATTCTGCTGACAGAAATTCAGTAATTCTACACTAAAATATTAATCAAATCTCATCGAAATGTTATTTTAAATTATTCTTAAAACTAAGCGATATATACAAGACATCCAGTGGATGAATGTGCCTATTGTTACACTGTAGCAGAAGAGAAAAACAAGGAGGATGAAAAGGAGGGAAATCATTGTACTCAAGCTTACTGCATGCCCTCAGTGAAAATTATTATATACAACATTTGTGTCTTTTGTATTTTGCTTAGAGATGGTTTTGTATTATTGAGGATAATCTATTGTATTTATTTAAAGAATAAGAAAAAATATGACATTTTTACCATGATATGATTATGGCTAAATCACGAGAAGCATGGAATGGCCTTACGGTCAGGTTTTACCTCAAAAGAGTATTGTTACATGCTGCTCAATATTTGTGTCTTCAATGGCAACACATAAAAAAAAAAAAAGAGAACAAACGTGATACCAGAAGGATGCAAAATGGCAAGCTAATGTAGAATGACCCACTTACTTTTCCATCTGTGACAAGCACTCCTTGAAATCTGGTTGTGGGTAGGGAGCCAGGCGGCAGTCCCAGTCAGACGCTGGCCCATCAGTCTTCCAGAAAGTGGGCAGAGCCAGCAACACCTACAGTGAGTTGGCCACAAACACCACTGCATATCACCGCATAGACTGAGGAGGTGAGTACATTTGTTATGACTTCCTCAAAATACATATGGGAATGTCGAAAAAAAATATTTAAGGTACACGTAGCGATGGATATTTAATGCAAGTTTTATCCTTTGATCTTTTGGTAAAATCATAAAGCTTGTTATTTTATGAAGAATTCAATACTGGCAAAATACTGGTAAAATCCCCTCTTGCTGGATGGCTACTGAGGGCTCTCGTGAAATTAAACGGACATTCAGACCTTAATCAGTAGCACGGTGTCTTATAAGACATTGCCATGGCACTGACAGTGATCCCCAGCTGTGGCTGCTGGTAAATGTGCGGCAGAATGTGTGTATAAATGGGGTACGCCTCTCTGGACAAGTGTAAACGCTGGCAGAGGGCTGACAGTAAATTGCATGAGCCGGATGGGACACAGCAGAAGGCACAATTACACAAATCCCCTCTTAATTAGCAGTTCTGTGGGCAAACTAACCCGTAATGATGCGAGGGATGTGGCGAGTCCCGGAAATCCTAACAAGGAACACTCACCAGCACAGGAGGCTGGGTCACATGGTCCTGGGTCCCCTGAAGTAGGGGGCTGACGCGTGATCTGTTTCGATCAGTGCGTCCGCGGGAGATGACTCCCATGTTGCCCTGCTCCCCGCAACCCCCGAGCCCTCGCTGAGCCACTTGCCCTCTGGACTGTGGGTAAAGCAGGCGGGCCCCGTGTGGTTGCAGGTGACGTTATTAAGTTCTCCATGCTCACAGTACCGGGCAATGTAAAGTGGCATCTCACACGGTGAGTAATGAACTGTGCCAGGGTGGAAGCGGGAGGGATGACAGCCAAAGAGGCCTCCTTGGCAGACACTAACCTGGGCATCCACCAATTTATCATCCCCTAGAACCAATCCACCAATGCAGCGCTGCCATTTGTCATTAATTATGCTAATAAGGACACCATTACTCTCCTGATGAAACAGGCAACTGTTATTAGTACAATGCACTCAGTTTCATACATATGCATTTGACTATTAGTTTTATTGTCTGCGAATACATGCATTTTGAAAACAGGAATTCCCATTGCAAAAATGTGTTTTTGCCAGGACTCCGTACAAGCTAATTGACAATTATGAGATGACAATGCAACACCTTCATAATCATGCACTACTTGTGCCCTCACATAAAAACGGACGAATTTATGCAAAGACACCGATGTGTGTGAACTTTTTCACCGCAGACTTTATGGCTCTAAGCAAAGCAGTCTGAGCAGAACTATTTAATATACAGTAGCTTCTGGGAGCCCCAGATGCCCTTTTCCTGAACGACTTCATTCCCAGAATCTCATTGTGCTTTCTAAATCACACCACAGTATGTATTAGATGATCATTAATTACAAACTTAACAAGTCAGCAGAGCCATTAAAAGATCTTTAAGGCATATTTGACCATAAATCTCCTTAAACTATATTTAATGACTGGATTTTTGTGAAATATTTTTTATCAAGTTCTAATTAGATGTGTGATAACAAACCCTGCTGTACACGGGTAAATGAGGAAGCCGTGACAGGCCCATCCATTGAGCCTGTCCACGTCTGGACACAGAAACTAATGGAGCACTGCTTCTATCTCAGGGATGGATAGAAAGCAATGAGGGATGAGACTCCAGAGTCCAGTATGGCCTGCAAATGCAAAGCCCAGGAAAGTCTCTTATTTGACTATAATAAAGGACCAAAAATGCCCGAGGGCCACAAGGCTCCACTCAAAAAATTTCCATTATGATTCATAAAGGATTGATCCTCAAATACTTTACACCAAACCTGTATAGTCATAAAGAATTCTTGACATATCAAGAGAATAAACTCCATGAGCAGTTTTTGAAAAGTGTCTCATCAAAAAGTGCTAGTTAACTAAGGTGCTGAAAAGACTACAAACAAACTATTTAAAACAACAGACAAAATGTATTGTCTAAACAATTGATTGTATTACTAGCCTCCAGAAAATAAAACCTGTAGCAAACAAATAATAATAAATTACATTAAAAGCGCTATCCAGACATAATTGCAATTATGGCAGTTTCTTCTCTGACTATCACCCTTTATGAAACTGACATGATTTCTCCTAACTCTTTTTCATAACTGCTCACCATTTATTTCCCACTGTTGTCTTAAACATAGAATTATGTTGACGGCATGCTACTGTGGTTTTGCTGTAAGTAAATTTGGAAAATGCACAAATTCCTAAAACCTAATCCTGAAACCCTGTAATATACATCAAATGTATAAATATATGGAATTTAGCACACCATCATATATCTGGTTGCTGGGAGTAGTAAACAGTTTTAGTGTGCATGTGTGTGTGTATGCATTAGGTGTAAATACTTTTCCTCTGCTGAATCTCTCTCTCGCTCTTCGTTTTGCCTTTTGCTGACCAGAGGAATTAAGAAGCAAAATGTGGGTTTTAAGAGCGTTCCTTTCATGTCTTGATGTAAGCTTTGGCATTACTTCAGACATCCAGATCGGTTTCATAGAAATCCCATTCCATGTGAAGTAAAAGCTCGGCAGTAAATCTGCCCATACCTCCCCCATAACACTTCCATAAATGATTCATTCAGCTCAGTTTAGCTGATGCAAAACAGAATGTTAGTGAGTTGTGGATGGAGCCCAAGCTGCAAGTGTAGGACCAACCCTGCTGCTTAGTAATTTAATCAATCTCACTGGAGAGAAAGCGAGCAGAAAAAGAAGTGAATAGCATACACTAATAATAACTTTTGTGTCACTATCCAGAGGTTGTGTTTTTTAATCCCTCAGCCTAAAGAATTGTGTTATTCTAAAATATAACCCCAGCGGTGCAGAAGCATATGAGATCCATCACGTTTTGAGATAATAGCCGGTTGATCTCCTCCCTCTGTATAGCCTTGCCCATAACTACACGGGGAGATAAGATGGAACTTTTGTTTGAAACCTGATGAGAAACCTCTTAATGAAAGTGCTGCGCCAGAAATAATCTTTTTTCTCCATGTTAGTCAATCAAGAAATGGTGTAGTTGGGGGGAAAAAGAGGAGAAAGAAAGTAATTTTGCATAATCAGTGAGCACCATCTGGAACAATTAACCAAATTCCACAGAACTCAGAGGATCAGTCATATTGGCTTATTAAAGATCCAGAATTATACAAGTAATAAATCCTTGGAAAAACGAAGCGTACCCCTGCCTGTCATGACTATTTTAACTTCAAATACAGTGGAATACTTGATAAGGCTGAAAAGAGGAGATTAATATATGCAAATTATGTCGAGCATTTAAAAGCCCCCCAACAACTGTCTCGTTTTTTTTTTTCACTGTCTCTTATTACAGGCCTTTATGTTTTATTCATACACCAACTCACCTGTCATTTCATAAGCTATAATATTATGAGGGTATTATTAAACAGCATAAAGTAGAGCCTTAATTGGAAAGCTCCATTGCATTTTCCAATTATTTGCAGCAAATTAAAAGCAGATGCACATAGTTTAATAAGAATTCTAATATTGTTTCCTGAAAATCAAAAATCACTGTCATCCTGCCAAGATATTTTGCAAACCCAAGTTAATTTTGAGCCTCCCTTTTTTTTCTTCCCACCTCCTCCTCTGAAGGATGAACTGTCTGGTGTCTGTTAATTGAAGCTCCTCTAATGGATAGGGAAATAATTGCTCTCCATATTACGTTAGATCAGGGCCAATGTCAGGATGTATTTTTGATTAATGCGATAGATATGTAAATGTATTGCTTTTTATTACGTTTACCTTTTTATCAGGTGGATGTCTGCTGAATACTATATGTTGTTCTGCAGTTAATGAAGAGAGACTGCAATGCAACAGACTGCACATCACAGGTTTATCTTACAACTTTAGACTTTTTTCCCCCTCAGCACTGTCAAATTGAGGATTTATTTTATATTATTTATCAAACATATGCTTTTAAGACACATTTCCTGAATGCAAATTTAATTACCTTTAAAACGTCCAACTCTTCTGTCAATGTATGAATTATACACCTAATTGGCAAAGGGACTTGGCATGGATCAAAGCAATGCCGGTGAAGAAAAGCAAAAGGTTGAAGCTGCTATGAAAACTTGATAACTTTTCAAATGAGCTTGAACTGTCAAGTCAAAGAGGGCTGCAAAATAAATGTGAATTAGTTTTTAATATTCTGGTAATAAATGTCAAAGTGCCTGCACATCACATCGGTACATGATGTGACTGCAGATGACAGATTTCCCAGACATGTTACCTCTCCTCCCCTCAGCTCGCTCTTTTTTTTGTGTTGGGGTTTTTGTTTTGTTGGGAAGTGACGGAGGGTTTAATCAAGAAAGCAGGCAATTCATCAATCCTAAAGAAGGCGCCTGTACAACCCTGACAGAGCGCACATGGTTTTAGACCAACTCGAACCTGGCCAGCTGTCAGCCCACACACTGTCATGCACACACATGCACACACACACACACACAAACACATACACACACACACGCACACACCCCAGGCACCTACGCACACATACACACACGCCAGTTCTACCGCCACAGTAACAATTAACACAAATATGCTGTCGGCTACGACCTCACACTTGGTCCGCAGGCTACCACATTTCTAATGAAGGGAAGTTGCGTTCTCTCCCATTCACAGTGTGATGCCGTAAGCTTGACGAGTACACTCGCTCAAGCAATATACCAAGCAACATCTCAGGCTAACTCCTTGAATACGTTTTCTTTCTTGTGAAGTGAGAAAAACAGGTAGAAGAAAGAAACAGCGAAGGACAGGTTTCTGGGGACCTATGATGACTATCAGCAGCGTAACATACAGTGTGTGCGCATGGTCTTCGCCGTCATTCAGAGCCCGTCCCACTGGAGGAATTGCACACCAAATGCCACAAACCATTCAGCTGTGCGTTAATGTCTGCTCCTTCACAGCTACACTTTGCACCCCTGTCTTGACTAACTTACAATGACTGTCATACCTTAACAATGGTGAAGATATTATTTCCTTTCTTTATCATGTTCTTCCTTTTTTTTACCTACAGTGTTTGATTTGTGTGAGGGGTCAAAATGTATTTATGAAGAGTATAAAAAAAATTAAAAAAGTAAAATTAAATAAAAGACTGTATGTTACAATTGTTTAACAGGAGGCTTGTTTTAGAAAGAGTGGGGTACAATATGGCCATATAGGCTGGGTGTGCCTCCGCTGGAGCAGCAGGAGGAATCCTCGCCACATGGTGTCTCTCTCCAGCTGGATAAAAAACCTGCCTGCCTCATTCACCCCGTGTGAATCTCACACTCTTTAAGGCTGCTGCGTCTCAGCTGGCCCTGACTCTGTGGCTCTGAGGCCGTCATAGCGAAGCTCTGCTTCCAAACGAATTAGCCTTTCTTCTGTTTTAGTCACGGGGCACTGTGCTGTAGTTGAATTTGTCCTTGACAAAGAGAGGAGAATTCGTCCAGTGCATGCATGGTACATATGTAAGTATGGCATGTGATGGATCATCTCTGGCAGCTGTTAAATATTCTCTAGAGTGTAAAACGGAGCTCCTCTGGGAAGTCACGTTCGCTCAGATAAGCAGAGCTCTACACAGTATCCTTCAGTCAGGAGATGTAGACAGAGCGTTTCTAGATCAAGCAACAAAGAAGCTTCTCTTGCGTACAGGTGGAGACGAGAGTGTTTGTAGAGACGTGCAGCGCAACATAGGAAGCGTAAGTATCTTTCTCACAAATCGCAGCTTCGTCGCAAGGTAAGATCTGCGGAAACGAAATGCCGCTTGGCTTCCACTGATTGTCTACAGTGACTGTCATAAATGCATATGACCTTTTACCTGTCATGGTGTAGCTCCCGCTGCTCTCCTGCACGTCATCCGGCCTGCTCGTGGTCCTCCTCCTGGCAGAAAAAGATGGAGGAAGGAAAATCATTTGAAAGAGAAAATGCAAATGATTACGTATTGTTTGAGAAAACAAAACTTCCGACAGTAAAATTAAAGCATGGAATCCCAACCCCCCCCTGCACGAAGGCTGGCTGAAATGTCTGCAGGCAAAAAGAGAACAGTGAAATAACAGGCTGAATGTGAAGTGGAGAAATAAGGTATAAGTTAAACCGTGCCTCAGCCTGTGCCCAGGAGCTCAAACAGACCTTTAACAGGAGGTTTGGAGCAGGATCTTTTTAATTCTGGAGGAACTGGGAAATTCCATTATTCAAGGGAAGTGTTTTTTTTCCCTCCCATTCATGGCCTTGTATTACAGAAAACAGCACAGAATGCACTTTGCGGGCAGTTGAAGTGAACAAACCATATAAGATTGAAATCCTCATCAATCAAGCTATCATGAATTACACCCTGTGACTCACCCCTACGGATCGATAAATCCACAGCAAGCAGGAAAAAAAAGGCACAGCTTGAAGAGCGCTGCATAACATGACATGCTCTGAAGGGAAAATGAGCTCTGAGGTGGCATTATAAAACAAATGATCTCATAATGATAATGCAAAGCAGTTGGCGATATCATTAAAAAAGTTAACTGCTCTGATCAGAGGGCATGCAGTAAGAATTTGTTGTTGGAGAAATAGAACAAGGCATATGAGGATAGGATCGAGGACATGGGAAAAATTGTGCTGAATTATGACAAAGGCGAGAGAGCTTTTGGAAGTGAGCAGGTGTGAAGCTGCAAATAATAAAGTCTGTATCGTGTTCGGTATTTGGTCTGTTTATGGATAACATAATCAATCTTTGTCTGCAGGGGGTGTGAAGTCACATTTTTTTTAAATTTAAGCCAGTTCATATATTCTGAGGGGGGCTGCAAATGAGTTGTGGCTTTCAAAGCCTTATCTCTTCGGATGAGAAAAATAAATGCAATAATTTCCATCAAGAGCAATAAAACAAGACTTCTGACAGGCTGTGGTATTTATGAGCTGATGCCTGCAACTCAGATTTATTTGCAATGAAAGGGTCGACTTTTCCCCCCCTCATTTACATCAGCATTTGGCCATGTTAAATCCAGGCCAATGGTGAATTTTTAAAAGGTTGGCATCAATCTTGTGGGAACGATTGCCATATTCGACGCGGACTTCCTTTACCTTGCAAAGGTTGGCTCCACGGCAGAGGTAGAAAGGTATGCATCTTTCAAAGCACTGAGACATCCCATGGCCTGATAACATGGAGGGCTATGGCTTAAATGTCTTTTTAGGTGTCTGTGTTAGTGTGGTTAAATTCATTGGCGAAAAAAAGACACACACATACAATACAGAGAGAAAAAGGTATTTTTCTGGTCCTAAGAGTGGTTCGACAAAACCCAAAGACTCGGCGGCATGAAACCAGGGAAATGCGCTCAACAATCGCTTTACTACTGGCAACCTCCGGGGCTGTTTTTCCCATCTGTCTCCAACACAAAACTGTCTTAATCCAAACTGGTGATTTCTAAATACAATTTTAGGTACATGGGAGAGGGTAACATATGGCAAATCAATTAGACAACTAATTCTTAAAACAAAAACATGGCAAATGCATTTGCTAATCAACAGCAGTGTTGGGGCTCATATTAAGGCGGCCACTGGAGTTTTGACAACAATTAATCCTCATTTCAGGAAAGGAGAGCCATATTGACATATCATCCTAATTTGAATATTAAATTATAGTGCAGTTCCTCATCAAATTATAGTAAAACTGGGAACAGGGCCTGAGCGATTTACGTAATTACACAGAGACCAAGTCTTATGTTCCCTTGAAAACTGCTGGTGTTAAAACCATATTAGTGCCGTATAGCAAACCACAACACCGAGGATTACATGACAACATGAATTACACTTCAACGGAAATATTTTCTTTTTGTACGGCATTCTTCGTGTTGTTCCGTGTAGAGTAGAGAAAAGTGAAGGAGAAGGAAAAACTGGGAGAGACAGTGGGGACAGACGAGCGGTAGTCAGCGGAGAGGTAAGCTGAGGATGAGAGTAATATCAGTGAAGAGCCAGAGCTGCGATACAGAAAGCTGGAAGCGCATGTTTTGACACACATCCAGCCTTTCCCGTGACAACATCTCCACACCTTCCTCTGTGTGCCGACAGCGCTGCTTTGTGGGAGCCGCTTTCTCACCCGTCATTATCCTCCTTTAAGTTTGGTGTCAGGTGTTGAAAAGAGGATCTCTGTGAATTTGGTGGCAAATCAGCCAACAGTCTGAGCCCATCAGATCTCGGCTGATCATTCCATCATCCCTGGCACCGCTCCGTGTCCCTTTCGCTTGATCTTCTCCACTTTTCGCAACTTTTGGGAGCGCACCAAAGTAATGAGTGAGATTGAGCCGGGGATGATTGTTCATCCCGGGGCCTCAGATGGGGAGATGTTTCGGGCGACACGCTGACAGCCACACTCCCTCTCTCACGAGTCGTGTGCAGTGGGAAGTCTTGGTTAACCAGCGTGTGCAATGAAAGCTCAAACAGTACACCTGCAGAGCCGCAGCAATGTGTGGGGTGTCACAGGTAGAAGACCGAGCATTCCGAAGCATATTGATATGCACGCCAGTTCTGACACTGATGACTCTCTAGGCTTCACGTGAAAAAAAGATACTTGGCCTTGACATTTTTATCGCTGTACAGTTTGATTTAAAAAGTGTCCGTGTGTACAATAGCCTATTATTCTAAGAGAAATGTCAAAAACCTTGATTCTGAGTGAAGCGAAAGAAATTGCAATATTAGGGCAAGGCTAATTTATGCTTGCAGTCACTGTAGAGGTCAGATATCAGCCTCAGCAATGACAGTTTTATCAGGAGAACAAATGGCAACGTTGGCCAGGAGAAGAAAGGAGGGGGATACTTTACTGGACACATTAAAAGGCTGACTGGATGGTGCAGGTTTTTTCACATTATAAAGTCAGGGAGTGGCTGATACGGTCGGTCTTGACAGATAACAAGCCAAAGTGGTTGACATCAAGCTGCAGCTATGAATCAAAACACAACACTGTTGCTGGTTGAAGCGCTTTCGACAAACTTGATAAAGGGACATTAAACACACAAGGTTCAAATGCATTTGCATGGCAGACTGCTCAACACGGCCCTGCCCTTACAATTTTAGTGGCTCCGTATGGTGCAACAGCCTGGGCCAATAAGAAATAACTATTTTAGATTTAGTGTTTATCCCGGATCTTACTTAAGATCTCCTAAGATTTTACAGGGTTTCTGCAGTTTTCCCCAAGTTATATTTAAGACTTTTAAATACCACACAGAAGGCTATTTAACACCTGCTTCACAATCATGGCCACTAAAGCATTAGAGTATGACAGAACACACAAACATACACAAAGCACAGATGATATTACATGCCTTTACAGCATTATTTCATATGTCTGTTCCAAACTCAAACATTAAGTCCTTAATTATAATTATGTTATGTATTGTTACATGGGATTACACTGGGATTTGTGCCAGCAAAATAGATGGAAGAAGTAACAATTAAAAAATAATTATTGATATTTGATAATAAATGTGTCAATTAATAAAGAATTCAGGTATATTGGTTTGAATTTCGCAATCTCAATAATTTAAAAAGCAAAATTACCAAACAGCATCAGTTGCTGGCTTTTAAAAAGGGAGGATTTCCTGCTTTATATTGTTATATTGTATATGAAAATAAATAAATATCGGTACAATTTTGAATGGTGAAAGAATAAAAAGGCTATTCGAAGACATCACATTTAGTTGGTAGTGACAGTACTTGCTGTAGGTCTGATTGTGCTGACTAAAACAAACTTAATCATAAGAAATTATGAAATAGGCTCCGACATACACAATCCCACTTCTGATTTGATGACCAAAAACGTTTTAGAAATAACACTACATGTAAGGAGCATGGAGTATGTAAGACTTTTATATATTACATTTTTAACTCTCAAATACCTTCCACAACTTTTTAAAACTCATAGATCCTTTCAGATGCTCTGTGGTTAGATGGCAGCACAGGGGAAAACACGATTCGAACACAACACCTTAGCCTTGATGCAATAACTGTGTGTATTCCATCGTGATGCAACACCCTGCAGTTACGATGCACTGCAGCGCTGCACTGCTGGAAGACCTGATTTGCAGTTTACATTTGTACACAACCTTAACAAGCTCTCGCTGCCTGAGGCACGGAAACATTTGAGAGGGATCACTGAAGCTTTCAAAATTATAAGGGTCATTAAAAATTTACACATTATTGACTGTATTTAAAACATCTTTTCCACTGACTGTAAAGAGCACTTAAATTTAAGAGGTGCTATTCTCCAAAGGCCATAAAGTTGTTATAGATAGCCCGAAGGAGGCATGGAGGAGAGAATTTTCTCTTGCTGAATATGAATAAAGTATAGTGGGGTGATACTATACAGCCGGTTACACTGTAGTACTGTACTTACTTGAGCAATCAGTGATCTTGAGGAGCCGTTTATAAATCACTGTGTCAAACCATCTAATCTGTGACTTTAAAATAACCACAGAAATATTTATAGCTGTATGTATGGCTGCCTGAAGTGCATGTACTACAGAGAAAGGATGCCAGATAAACAGTCAAAGAGCTTCCACTGTCTAAATTGCCCACAGTCCCGTCCTTATGTGTCAAGTGCATTATGGATGGAAATTCTCTAAAAGGAAGACTCTGACTGTGGAATGAATTTTAATGTTAATACAAAAACAGCAGCCTGTGATCTCAGCAGGCATCATGGGGTGGTGGTGTTGGGGAGGAAGGGGGTGGGGGGGTGTAAGTCGCTTCGAGGTGCAATTTATTCCAACCTCTGAGCCTCACCAAGTTGAAAGTGGGCTTCAAAAGAATTGAGGATTACCGGTAAGAGTTGCGAGGGGTGCACCGATGGACCAAGGCTCTACTCGCCATCACTTGCACACATCAAAGATTATTGACCATCGACCTCTACAGAGACGATTCACAAAATTCACAAAAACAGTTTTAACCAGCGTTTTTATTCACATTCCACTGTTCTGTGTAGCCAAGTGCACAGAAGCTCCTTTTCGAATATGCCTGCTGGTGTTCACCACTCTGGCCTGTTGTGGCTTTTAAGTGGCTTTCACTCAGCTCAGCACAGGCTGGCAAAGCCAGCGGCACCCCGTGCCAAGAATCCCTCGCCTCAGTACCGCCACAACCAAGGAGTCCCAATTGTTTATTTACGATTTGCTGTGGAAATCCCCATGTTCTTCACCGCGATAAATAATTGAGCTATTTGATCTGGACACAGTACAAAGGGTTGCTCCATTCACTGTGATGCCCGAGGCGGAAGGAAGGCTGAGCAGCCAAAGCAGAAGAAGGGGACACACGCACTCCAGCAAGGCAGAGATGTTGGAGCGCTCTCCCCTTCCTCTGCAGCTGTCGCTCCCTCTCCGGGCTTCATCTCCTCCTCTTTGTCTGCACAGAACAACACTCCTGTCAACGCAGTCAGAGGAGCAACCTGCCTCCGCCTCCTGGGACACTCCACAAATAGCAGGAGTTTAGCCCTCATTGAACTCGTGTTCTTGTTCAGGGGATGCTGTCTAGTTAGCCTGTCTCTCCGGTTCACCCGCGCTACCTCGTTGTCCAGCCACAACCTTTACGCCAGATTGCCCCGGAGTGATCAATTGCTCGTGTCTTCATTGTCGTACATATGGTACAGAAGTGTATCAACAGTCCAAAGCGCGCACCCAGTGTGAAATAAAAAGGGAAAGCAAGGAGGAAAGCTGAACTTCAAGAGCCGCTGCTGGATGCTGTAATATGACATTACCTTTCTGTGTTGCACTGGGCGTCCAGCTCTGCTGTAGTGTACGTTTCCTGAGGCGACGGATGCTGAAGAACATCTCCGACTCTGTACCATAGACCCATGTTGTTAATCTCACTGTGTAAAATTGAATAGAATAGGGTGGTTCAGAGCTTTGACGAGTTTAGTAAACCTCCATACAAATAAGAAATGTTTACATTGAACGTGTCACGAAGTAAGCTGAAGATACAAAACCATAATGATTGAATTCCATGTCTCACCCTATACAGGTGTAGTTAACAAGATGGTACTTGGTCTTTGCAACGAACTGGATGTCATATACAGCCGTTTCAGCAGCTGCACGAGGGCTGATTTTCACACAGAGCCTTCTCTTCCTCATGGCAGTTTCCTCTGATGAGTCGGATACACACAAGTGTGTCAGACGGGAATACATATTCGCATATTCAGCCCTGTCTTCTCGGAGTTTGAGGCTACAAAAAATATGTATAGACATTTCGAGCCTGTAGGAGAAATATATATTCATAAATCCCACTTATAGTTTGTTATTTACCAGTCTTAGAATAAGAGATGAGCTAATATCAGTTTGTGGGCGACTTGCTATGCTCAAAGGGAAATGACCAGACAGCGGAAAGGCACAAAATCCTCATGCATTATTATCATTTTTATCATTTTAGTCTGTAAAATGACAAAAGCAAGTGAATCCTCCATCAGCTTTAGTGCACAGCAGGGATTTAAAGTGGATATCCTAGATACAGACTCATACATAATGCCACATGTATACATTAAACATGGATCCACATGAAGTAATAAAACATTAAATTACACCATAGCCAAACAAAAGATAATCTCTTTTCTTCATTCTGGCAAAAAAAAAAAAAAAAAAAAAAAGCGTGGCCATGCTTTCTTATATTGCATCTGTGCCTCGCTCATTTATTTCCCCAGCAACACTAGAAAGTGCAGTGTAAATGCAATGATAATAAAAATAATAAACAAGCTGTCCTCACTCCCCACACCAAAATATTATTACATTTCCAAGGCATGGATAGTGAGGGGGAAATACATAGCACTCAAAAAGCACTAAAGCATTGGGGAATGCATTTCATTAATATTAGATAACCCCCATCCACTCGTCCTCTCCCCAAATAAATACATAAATAAATAAGCCTCTCATAAAGAAAAGCACAGCTCCAGCTGAGATAAACAATGAGTCATGATTCTCTTCTCTTGTACCTCCAGGGCAAAATGTTTATTTTATTCCCACAGTCTGCCATAAATTAAGCTAACCTGCACCCATAAAACATTCACTATCTCAAGCAAAGCTGCCCCTGAGGACCTCCTCGTAAGCTGGTCGGAGAGTGAAAAAACAAGACGAGGAGGGGAGTGAGTAGCGTGTGCTTGGTATTGACTGTTTACTTACTTGTGTCCATTGTTTCTTGCACAGGTGTGAAGCCCTCTGGCAACACGTCCTTAATGTCAGTGAGCTTCATGTCTACAACAACATCAGGCCCCTAAAAGATAAAGCGGGGCGCACGCAATTGAATGGCACGTATGCAAATTCGAACATCATAAAAAAGGATAGAGATCAAGTTAAAAAAAAAAAGTAAGTCACGTTTTTTTAGAAAACTCATAAAAAGAAAATGTAGAAATAATAGTCAGTGATTTACTAAAAGCTCAACATCTCTAAAGAAAGGAAAGCGTTGATAAAATAGCTGAAGTAATTACTCTCTAATAGCTTTTTTTTCCTCTTTTTGCAAAGAGAGAATGCATCTGTGAACTTGTAATCATTCTCAACCTTTTGGCGAGAAGCTGTGGGATGACGGGAGACAGAGCAGGGAGTCTGATCAACAGAATAGGATTGGTTAAAAACAATCAGGGACTGTGTAGTTGACATTTTCAAGCATGACTCTTCCATGCCTCCCATTACATTTTCATTTTTTGCCATAATAAATTGCAATAATACACAGCGGCAGTAGAGAGTGGGGTGAGCCAGGCGTGACGTGATGCGTCCAAAAAGGCTGGATTTCACTGCTACTGTTGCCCGACAGTCATTACCATTAGAGACATATTTTATTCATAGTTTTATACTGACTTAAGGAAGAATATGGATGAATGCTATTACTATGCATGGAACCTTTTTTTGTGTGTTGTCCCCTTTTACTAGAGGGATTTCTTCCATCAGGGCCTGACAAAAGGGGCTATCCACCTCCAACCCAGAGTATGATAAATCACAAACTATTTACCTCCCCCATATAATTCAGGGGCTAATTTTACAGAATCTGTTTTTGTCATAGGCAATTACAGCGGGGGCTCCATTGACTGGCAGACAAAATATCCTTTGTTGATGGCTCTGTCATGTTTTATTTGTGTCAAAGTCTTTTAAAACAATGTGGACACACATTTTAAGATAATACACAGGAACTAGGGGAAGGCTATTTGTACGTGAGATACTAAACAGAGGAGCAGATTGAGCTCCGGGATGAGGCAGCCGCTACCTGGTTGCCTGGTTTTTACAGGACATTGTATAAAATTAAAGGCTTCATTAAGACTGAAATTAAGCTGATGCAGAATTATCCCAAAAATTGAGGTTTTCTTTAAAATGTTGTCTGCATTATTTACTAGAGAACAACTGAATGTGAGCCACTAGTTAGCTGTATGAGTGCTGAGGTTAGACAGGCTGATATTACAGCACGTGTATTAATGGCCACATAACTACTCACAGCCATGCCAACATCAAATAATCTGTTGGCTGCAGGCAGCAAATGAGTGGTGTTGCATGGTACAGCAATACGACAATGGTATCATGATACCCTGCCATTTAAACAGTATGATACCACATACTTCACTGGGATTTTATGTTAATGTTTTAATGAGAGTCAAGTTTCCTATAAGTTGTGTACATTTGTGACACCAGGCGAGAGAGTCTGACGTGCAGAGCTCTGCTTTGCCTGCCTGTAGGCATAGAGAACGTGCCGACCATTTTTAGATTTCATTGTCACTAAACAATAGCCGCAAACACAGACATTTCTAGTAAACAAAGCAGATGCAAGAAGCAAATATAATTATATATGTTTTTCTATATATATACAGTATATATATACTAAAAAGTAAATTAGCCACAACCAATCGATCTATCATGATCGTGGTTCATAATGTTTTGTCAATATATATTTATTTGTACAAAATGAATAGAGTTTACTTACACTGTTAACCAGTGATCTCTCGTAGCAAATATAAAGTTACCTATTAAAAAAATACATAGACTTAAGTATCGGGAATATAGGATTACTGCTTACCATGCAATAGCTTTAATACCAGAATAACATAGATCTCATTATTTACATAAATGAATTACTATTTGTATGTCTCAATTGAACCTCCTTGGAAGAGCCCAGTGCTCAAACTAGCCTTGTGGATTTCAGCATTATCAAGATATTAAGGAAGGTGTTTCTTTTATTAAAATGTACCAAGACAAAAAAAGAAATACCCAACAGGATGATGTTAAACATTCAAAGTAATAGACAAATCACTCCTGGTCATATTTCTGACTTAAATAGGCTTATTTTCATATTCCTACAGCTTTCAAAAAACACTGTTTGGTAAAAAAATTATCTACAGGGACACTGCTGATTGAATAAATTGTAATACTTAGAATACAGCTAATTTTTATTTCATGAATAAACATACATATTATCCTCAGAAGGGGCTGCTACATGAAAAGTATCTCACTGTGGCATTACTCATCTAGAATATGCATGCCATCCATTTTATGTAAAAGTTCAAAACTGCCCTGCCAACGACGGCCTTTTAAAATGGGACTTTTACAGATCAAAGTACAAAGTGCACAGAAATATCCTGGCATTAAAAAACTGAGATAATAAACGCTGGCAGACAAATAAAAGTGCTGATTATGATGTGTTAGTGCACAATGCATAGGAAAGGGAGAAGTTTGCATTTACACTTACAGCTTTTCTGGTGAAACAGAGGTAGCGAGTGACCTTGGATTTGAATAAGGCGTCCTTCCACAGGTCGGCATCAGAGCCATCTGTTGTTTGTGCAACCTAGGTGGAAAAAAAGGAGAAAAAAAACAAGGAGTGAAAAAAACAGGCAAGAGGTGGGTGGTGTTAATGTATGTATGCCACAAGCGTGTTGCTTTTGCCTCTTCCCGTGCGTACTAGCCTTAATTAATGCTTGCCTACACTAGCGCTCCATCTCATTAGGGCTCTGTGTGGGTAAAGGAGTCTTAGCCTCCAAAAAGGTGGCTAAAAATATCATCCCTTGGGACCAGGCTGATTAAAGATGCCCTGACAAAGACCTGCCCTAATAAGGAAGCCAAACTTCAATGTGCTTCAGTGTGAAAATAGGAGTTATATTTAGGCTAAATGTGGACTATATCTTTTTGATAACCTTCCATTGTTGCATCCCAAGACATAGGTAACTGAGAATACTGCACATGCACCTTTAATGTGTTTATTACTCTAAACTCACTTTCTGGACTTATTCTACTATTTATGGAGACAACCAATGAATTACCAATAAATTAAATACATTCCATGTATAACTGAGTAATTATAAATTCATATATCGCTTGTCCTTATACAACACGCTCAGCCATAATTGTAAATGATCAGTGGGGTCGGTAAAAGACAATAGGTGGCATCATATTGACAGCATTAGGGCACCGCATGTCAAGCTCAAGGTCCTAAACAACATTGCTATGTAAATGCAGTTGTGGAGGGCAGAACGATAAAGCAAAATATAACAAGCAGACTACCTCCCAAAGACTCTTCCATCGTTGGAGCTAATACGGTTGGCTGAAACGTCATGTTCCATTGGCTATCATGTGAGAATCACCTAAATAACTGCCAGAGTTATTTTCTAAAGGGATCCTTTACAAAGAAGAGTCAATCTAATGAGGTTCATTCAAATGAAGAAGTCATAGATCTCTGCACCCACCCACACACATTACCCCGTTGACAATAATGATGAATGACCCTGGTGACTGGTGGGGGAAACATGGCATGGGGAGATTCATGCAAAACCACCACTGACTAGATGAGATGAGAGCACAGACTGGAGTGGGGAACAGAGATAGATAGTGGGATGAGAGGGAGAAAGAGCAGAAGATGAGCAGGGAGAGGGATTGCGGGGCGTCTCCAACAGCAGTCCCATGAAAGGTCCCAGAAGGAGCCTATACATCACCAGCCTCCCTCTTCTTTACAAGACAACCCGTCTCGGCCACTTTTTCCAGGTCAGTAGCCAGCGCATCCTGACAGCGTAAACAAAGGGCTCGCTTTGTGAAACCCAAAGTCAAGTTGAGGAGTAACGAGGGCACGGTCCTCTTCGGAGGCACCTCAGGCATCATCCTGCCACAGCCACCGGCAGCAAGGATGCTACGCAGCTTGAATTTGAAACGCCACCTACTGAGCTCCGGCAGGAAAGGCATGTGTAAAGTTGCGGTGGCTCTTCTTTAATACTTTCAAGTCTGCCACTGTCTGGCTCCATCATTAAACACTTCAAGAGGAACGTCACATGTCTAATAGGAGGCGTTGTGGCTATGATCTAAAAGTATGGCCGCATCATTTGATATGAAACGCACAACGACAGATTCAACTGCTACTTCCTAAAATCTTACGCTTACAGTGATCTGAAAGCCCACCTATGAAACAAGTCTTGAGGGGGTGCTGAATATTCCTGTGAAGCATCTCTGGAGACCAACATCACTACCAAGCTGCTATGAAGCACAGAGAGGCACAGCTGTGAATACAAAGATACAAAGCCACGCCATAAAAAAATCTCCACAGGGTGAAACCACGTGGAGAAGACATAAGAAAGGTAGAGGGGAGAAAAAAAAACACTTCACAGAAAAACTGAACAAATAAATACTTGTTTTAGATCTTCTCTCTGAACTCAAAGATATTCTGAACAGCAGCTTACGTCACTTTGAGAAGTTCTTTTATTTTCAGTAATAGTGTGATATTTTTGCAAATGTGGTTGTTGGCTTATATGCAGACATGATATACCTCTTGAATATTAGTACCATTCTTTGATTTGCTTAGCTTAGTTTAAAGACTGGAGGCAGAGAGGATAGCTAGAACAGCACTGCCTATTTTTTTGTTTGTTTGTGCATAACAGGTGCTGGTAGATGTGTTCTGGCCCAATCTGCAGACATTATCTTGCAAACGGCATGTGGATCTATGGCAAGAAAACAAGCAGCTGGCATAGATGCTTCTTCAAAAAACACACGCAGCTTCTCGGTTTGCATCCCGGCTAATCATAAGCTTGGCATCTTCAAATAAACTTACATTTCATTATCAAGCATCTTATATCCCCTTTGTAACCTATGCACAGAGAGTAAGCTGGCTGTGTTTGATGTGGGGTGGCTGCTGGTGCCCCAGCAAAGCTCCTGATCCCAGTGGAGCAGTGTTTGATCTGGGCCTGTGCTCTCTTGTGTTGGAACAACTTGCTCAAGTTCAGTGATGTGAGCGCACTGTATCAGAGAGCAAAAGAGTTAATCAACCCTTTGATCTGCACTATAAAAAGTATGGAAAGCATTGGGTATTAAGGACAAATTTGAGAGGAACTCTAGTATGAAAGCAAATCAATACAGCGTGTTATCCTAAGACTCCCCCCCCCGTGTTACCGCTGTATTAGTAACACCGATCCCATGTTGATATTTTTGTTTTTATTTCCCATCTGCAGATTAAAGACTACAAAGTGATTCTCAAGATGGGACCAATGCTTGTGAAATAGGGCTGCTCTGAGACTTTGAATTCTTATCTGGATGACTCTTCAGAGGTATAACCTTGAGGACGTGGTTTCTATTTTACAAAGGAAAACTATAACACTATTGAACTCTACCGTAAAAAATGTGAACATCAAAGATAGGCTTTGAGCTATTTGTAGCCACACAATGTCCTCGGTATTCTTCGAGTACTTTCATCATTCTTAGATATGCGTTAGTGTGTAAAGTTTAAAGCTCCATCATTGATCTCTCACTGATGTACTGTGAGCCAGATCAAATTTTCAAATAAACAAAAAGTGGATTCACAAAACATTTGTTGAACTTTACACTATGCCCTTGTTGTGTTTGTGTTGCTGTATTAGTGTATAATCCAAATCACTATCATACCATAACAAAAAAACATATAAGACGTTGGGTATGGTGACACAATATATTATGCTATGATAGTTTCCTATATATCCTATTTTTCTACACGTATTCTATCTTTCTTAATGATGTAGTTCAATCTGTTTCTTGATTTGTTAATGCTGCTGTACAACTTGCAGATTGCTGAAATAGTCTTAACAATTTGCTGAGTGACTATTACAGGAGTGAATTGGTGCCATATTTAGCTTTTAGCCCCCCAGGAGATGCACAGTATTTGCACATCAGCTGAAATGCACTGGAGCAGCAGAGGAGGAAGTCTGATGGGGTTTCTCTGTTTGTCACCGCTGTGCGGCGTGTACACAGTTTCCCAGCCATTGGCCCCATTCTGATGCCAACCCACCATCATCTGCCAGGGATTACAACAAGCTGGGTGTGCAGGGTGGAGCAGGAAGAGATGAAAACTGGGGGAGAGGAGGGAGGGTTTGGAGGCGTTGGGTAAAAGCAAGTGTACTGAATATGGAGAGAGTGAGAGAGGAAGAGAGATCTGCCCTTGAGCTAGTTTTGTACTTTGTAAAACTTACACACACATCATTTTTTTAACCATGAGCTTTCTGTTTAGAATAAGAGGAAGCTCATATAAACATGCCCATCCTGCACTTCTTTACATTCTGAAAAATCCATATTAATGGGGTAGTTGTTGTGTATAAAGTTTAAGGGAAACACAGGGGGGGGTAAACTTAAATGTCTCTCGTGAGTGTCAACTAAACATAATTAAACTTTTGCCTCTGGTGTGTCTCCAACACTGGTGGCAACCAGAGAGAAATCTCTATTCATCAAGGTAAATTTAATGAATAAGTCATCTAACAGCTCTAACAAAAACATATGGAAAGCTGCCAACATCCTGGCTTTGCATAACTTCAGTTACAACAAATCCATACATCACCAACAGGAATAAGAAAGGCAAAACATCCAACTGCAACTCTTAACTTTTAAAGGAGAGTAAAAAAAATACAGTTTACCCAACCCAACTAAAATTATTACTCACCAAAAAGTAGCCATCGGGAACCTTATTGAATGAAGTGACGACACCAACTGCAGTGATGGGGTCTGCAGGCAGCTGGCTATTTACTTCAGTCATGTCTGAAATCTGAAAAAGCAGACGAGCCTCATTATGCTTTTGGCATTTCACCAGAGAAAAATGATTTAATTAATCACCAGTGGTACAAACAGGCCTGTCATTCGTGACATATTTTGATTAAAAAAAGAAATGTTGAATCCGGAAATGTAGATCAAAATACAAAAAATACAAATAGCGAAACTTAGAGGGAATTGCATCTTTCCAAATCAATACACGGAAAACGAACATGGTTTTTCTTTGCTAAAATGACCACATTATTGACTTCTTGATGAGGCTAATTAGGATCTACAAGAAAAAGTGGGCGCCTAATCCAGGATCAAATGACAAGTGAGACCAGTGACAAAACAGCCTTTGGAGACCATCCAGTGACTTCACCAAATCACAAATTAGGCAGAGTGATCACATATTGTCAAGGAAGTCCCGATCAATTGCTATCTATTCCTGTCTAAGGGAATTTTTGCGTAATGGGTATGCAGGCCTTTTACAGGGTGAGTGGCATGGCAAAGGTTCCCTTTTGCAATTTTATTAGATTAGGTTTAAAGCATCCTTGTACTAACTGACAAAGTTGCTGCGTTCAATCTTGATGTTTACGAAATCTATTGCAATTACCCTGATCAAATTAGGCGATTTACTCCAGAAACAGCTGTCTCTTTAACAAATGTTAGATAGCTGTAGTTATTCAAATGAAACAGGATAGCAAACTGGCTAATAGGATGAAGGATCTCTTTGTAACATTCATTTGTTCAGAATGAGCTTTGTTTTCCAGCACAACATCCAGGCTTAGATTTTAGTTTTTCCTGCAAGACTAAAGTAAATCCATCCAAACTTCTCTCTGTCCCATAGGGAACACACCGTGTGCACCTACAGTACATGTTGTACAAACTAGTCTGGTGTGTCTGTGATAGCCAACACTAGGTTTATAAAGACTGTACAGAATAAAAACAGGGGGAAATAAAGGCATGCTAGGCCAAAAGGTAGAATTAGAGGTGATAATACAGCACATTTGATAAGTATTTTAATGTTCATCACCTTTGATATAATCTCTGAGATTAATGTTGTTTTATATAGGCTAATTTAATTGTGATATATTCCATAAAGTGTATCTGAAGAAGATATGACAAGGCTGAGCAGATCAAATTTCTCATTTGTTGCACTAAAACACACTCAAGCTGGACTAGAAGGATGTAGTTATACAAGTTGTGATTAATTTATGTCTTATTATGATATGTCACTTTAGCTAGCGAACATATAGTATGGCTAAGTCATTCATACGACCCGACTTATAGTCATACGCTCATATTTTGAGCCGGCAGCTGATTTAGAGCTGAACAACATCTACTGTCTTCATAAATACTTACAAACACCGACTTACACTCTTTTCTGTAATATTAAGGCAGCCTGCCTTTTATTTAGTACTGTTATCGTTACAACAACCCTGTTTAAAGTCGTTTTAGCGAGAATGATTTCCTGTTACTTGCGTTTGGATTTTGCTTCGAGGTAAACACGAGGATCAGTGTTAACCCGTGTTAACATTAAGACGCAAAAGTGACGCTAAAAACGAGAGTCGGTTAATGTGTACATGTGTAAACATGTCATTAGTCTTACCTGTATAAAAGTAATATTTATTGTCACCTGTATTAACGTGTTGTTTAATATTTCCTGTGGAGACAGGTCGCACTGCCGAGCCCCGTATGGACTTCGCCCCGCTGACCGGCGGAAGTAAATTCTATCAGGTGCCAAACGTAATCAATAATTAAGCAAAGAGTCTTTCATGGTTGTGACCAGCGTTTTTATTCATTTAGATTTCTTGCAAAAGTTTTTCATTTTATTTTCAAATTATTTTAAAACTTCTTAATCACATTTCGTTTTATAATCTAATAAATGATTTACCATAAGTACTGAGTGTGCATGTTTTGTGAGTCTCCCTGCACAAAATGTATATTTTGGAGAATAATTTGAATTTGATTCATTTAAATGTATTTTCACGAAGGCGCCCATCCTGCATTAAAGCTCGCCCACTATACACTTTTTAAAATTGTTTAGGCTTTTATTTTTCAGGAGTTGTTAATTAATAGACCTATCATATGATCTAATTGAGTCAAAGAGTACATCAGAATATGATGGTACAATCAGAAAGCTATATGAATGGGAGACATGACTACTTACTTTATCAGAGTGAATTGGAAATACATAGAGCATAACTGCCTGGGCCCTTAATGCCACATTGAGTGGGTGTTTTTTTTTTGCAATAACTTTTGAGGGCCAATTTGGCTATGGTAACAGAATTAAGGATGTTCTTCACCAAATGACTTTCATTACATGGTTGTGCATGTGTCTACAGGTCACACCACCCGACAGCTGCTCGTCTCTCTAATCAGCACATATCATTACTGTAATCAGATAAAAGAAAGATAAAGAGCAATGGATCCTTTTAGCTGTAACATTAAGATGTACATCTCACAGAGTATACAAAACTTGAAAGCTGCTGTTGTTGACTGTCCAAAGCAGAAGGCAGGGGCAGATGGTTTCTTGTTAAGTTTATTATTTCTACCCCATCATACCAATCAAATATCTTATTTATGCCTTATGCCAGCAGGGTGTCCTCACAAGGACCCCACACAGTGAGATGTATTCATTAGCTTACATGATGAGATCAGTTTTCCCATTTCAAAATGCGAAATGCTGGTGTAATTAGAGTGGAGACTTTCTACCACCTCATACGACAAGCAGCTTTCACCACCTCCACACTTACCATGGATGGTAACTGAAACTGCATTTGACTCATTTCGTAAACATGGCATTGTCTGCTTGTCCTGCCCTTGGATCTATTCTAGTTTTAGATGTACATGTAACCACTAGGCCTGCACAACAAAGGGTGTGTGCATGCTTTGTGTTTATCTTCTTTTTATTATGATGTGGGATTATTCATTAAGCCACTATTATCCATGCGTGCATCTTTAAACCAGACATAATACAATAATGTAATCCGATTGTTGCATCTTACTTTTTTAAGTCAATATGCGAACTAATAATCTTTAATGGGAATACATTTAGAGAGTGTTCAGTTTAGTTTTCCCATTTTATCGATCATGGTATTATATCATGCATATTTGTAGGTTCTACAGCTTGGGTATTTTGCATGGTGGATGAAGATTTCTTGTTTGCTCATATCATAAGCTACTGTAACACCCTCCTCCATCATCAGCACTTCTCGCCTCGCACACGCACATCATCCCGCCAACACATGCTCTCACATCAAGGTGATGACAATCGTCTGAAATAGGCATGCTTATGCTAGAATTTGGTGATAAGAAAAAATCTCAGGAGTCAGTTAAAAAAAAAACATGCAGGAGAAGAGCTACACCTGCTAAAGTAATGGTCTAATTATGGAATAGGTGATGAAACACTCGTTGTGAGTCTGGAGATATCAGCAACACATGCTAACTGTGAAAGCCATCAGCTATTACAGTGTTTTAATGTGCAGCTCATCGCATGCTGAGGACTGTGGGGTGACATGAATGATGGCTGTGGCAGATTTCTGTGGGGGAGCAGCCAGTGTAGGACACATAGCATTACAGCTGGCATTTTGAAATGGTTCGTTAAAACTGTGACTCCTTTGTTCACGCTTTGTTTCGCGTGTACTTTACGATGTACCTCACGGCCCATCCCTTAAAAACTGTGTCATCCTATCAGGTAGAAAAATATCGCACACAGATTCTGGTCTTAAGTCATAACAATGGTGTAGTCGTGAGTGGTAATCAGTGCATGACAGAGGAGCCCCTGGACCAAAATTATCCCTCTGTGAATGACTTTGCACCCACATGATAAAAAACAGCAAAGGTTTTCTTTTCCTGTGTAAAGGTCATCCACTGTGTTTTGTAATTTGCTGACACTAGTCTGGGGACTGAAGACGGAGATTTCTGTGTTGCCACCCTGAGAGTAATAATATCCCTATCTCAACTTGGGAAATCTACTGCGCCCCAATGTCCCCGTCACCCGTGTGAACCCATTACAGGCTTTGTAGAAATCTGCAGGTCTCGTTTCATATATGACCCTCACGCCCCTCCTCCTCTCCTTTTTCTGTCTACACATAAAAAATCCCCATGTCTCCTGAATAGCTTATAATAACAAGCTTTAAGAAACCAACCCCTAGTGCCCCCGTAGGATACAGCCCTGCATGGCTCTATAATATCATGCTTTTTTCTAATTAAAGGTCAGTTTGGTCTAGTCTCATTGTTGCCATCTTAGCTGAAAAATCTCCTGAAAACTGATGGCTTTGCCAAACGTGATTTAATTTTCCAATTATGCCATCTGCGTTCTTGGCTCAAGCACTGAGATGCATGTTAAAAGTTGAAAATGTAGGAACCAAGTCTGAGTCATTCTGTAATCCCTCACATTTACTGATGAAATAAATCACAGTCACAAGAAGAGTTTTCAGAGTTTTATATATATATATATAGACGGCCAGTATGACTGATATACTGTAGTTCTTCTTCTGTGAGTGTTTGCACAATCGTCTTGCGCTTTGAGACGGTCAGTCTGGTACTTTAGGTAGTATTTTACATACAGTCATCTCTACCACCTTACACTTCATTGCCCGACTCATCATCAAACACACACCCATACCCTTACATCTGCATGCACACCACACACGCACACACACACACACAGACACACGTGCATTCACACATATACTTTCCTCCGTCTGGTGGGGAGTCTGGACTGCTCCGACTGACTGCGCCTCACTGCCCTTGTGCAGTGGTGTGCCAGTTGTGCCTTCCCCCATTGCTGTGAATGCCACCATCTGGTGTGCCACGTGGACATCATAATCTCCCCTTAATTACATTAGCAGTGCAATCAGTTACTGCATTACAAGGCCGGGCGAAGAGCTTTTAAATCTTGGAGGAAATCATAAATAATTGCACTAAGTACCCAGCGCCAGATGTGCGTGCCAACTTGGCTGGCATGAGATAAATAGTAACCTCGAAAAACGTTGTGTTCAGTATTGGCTCCGCAAACATTTTTGGGGCAGTACGATCCCCTTGTCCTTTGCTCCGGCCCCTGTCCTCACCCTTTCTCTTTGCATTCTCTCGCTTGGTGTGTCAAAGCACACAGAGAGGTAGGGATCCGCTGACTGTATTCGGCTACCTGTTGCTGCGGCGCTTTCCCGCTGCACGGTGACTGACGGCATCCAGGAAACAGTTAGTAGCACAGTGCCACCATTCGTCCATGACTACACCCTTCAATCATTCCTCCGTCGTGTAATTAGATATTTCTCAGGTATCTTGTGCAGGAAATTGAAATTCTCAATGGATTCCGAACAGTTGGGTTAGGCCTGTGTGTGTGTCTGTGTGCGCAGGGTAACAAGACAGTACACATTATGAGTCAACGTCACTTCTTAGTCCTCAGAGGGGGTGTTGCGTTATGTTGCGTGGCACTTTTCACTCATCTTCCTGTCATGTTCTCCCAAGGCTTCTAATACTGACACACATCTAACTGGGTGCACTGGCAGCTTGGGGAGCTCCCTCATACCCAGTGGCTACACAGTGCTACTATGGAGTGTCATCACACCAGTAGTCACCAGTGTTGAACAATAACTCCTAGGAAATAATGATTTGGAGGCCTTAAAGACCTCTTCCACTGCAGACAGTTTCACATGTCATATTAAAAGAACTGCAAGTGTTACTAATAACTTTCATGATGCAAGTGAACCACCATACACCATTCCCTGTAAACGGAATGGGAAGCAGCAATTATTGATGTAGCTAACACCTGCTATGAAATGGCATGCTGGGAAAAATGTAAACGATAACATGTTGTTTACAATGGAGAAAGACTTGAAGGTGGAACACACAACACTTCAAACATTTTATTAAAGCCATTAAATCCAACGTGCATATAAGGTAATTATTCCATAGGGAACATATCGTTTTCACAATGATATTTATGGCCCACATAAAAATATTAGCAATACCAAAAATAAAGCTATCTAGGACGGGCCAGGGCTGTGCTGCTGCGGTGCTCTTGTTTTTGGGAGCCTTGCCAGAAGTCTCTAGAAACTCCAGTAGATTCAGGGCAGTACTGCAATTATCCTAATGACAGTGTAGAGAGATCACCATATTACCCCCCATCCTTTACTAACATCACTTGCTACTGCTCTCTTTCAGTGGATTTTAAAATTCTTCCCCCGAACCCTCTGATGATGTGATCAACCAGTGCTCGGGATTTAATTTGCTCCATGTACCCGAGCATTTCTCTCGTTTTGTCAAACCATGAAACAATGCACAAGGTGCAATTTATAAAACTAATGATGGCTGCGTGCTATTGTCCATGCTGACTCACACAGCCATTGCTCACAGGACAGTGAAATAGAGCGGCGCCATTGTTAATGTTATTAGTAGCACCTGTGATTGTAATAACACAAAAAGTCCCCCAAAGATACCTAACAACTCTTCAATACAAGCAATAGGTGTTTCCTGAAACAGTGGTTTATTTGTCATGGATTACATCTACCCATCATTATGAGATTTTTGGAGAATATGGAGTTACATTTTGAACATGTAAACAGCGTCAGCTTCAGAAACCCATTTTAAAAAACTTGGAAATACTAGCCCGGATACTGTGGCTTGTACATTTTTTGTCACCTTTACTCCTCTCACGTTTACGATGACCTTTAGAGGTTGCTTAACAGAAAAGTGTATGTGTCATAATGAGCTGCTGTACAGGAAACCTATGGGGACATTTCCTTTTTTTTTTTTTACAAGAGACCAGTCTCTACTTGCCGAAAGGTCAAAGTCAAACTTTTTTCAATTGCAGTCTCTATTATGTACTGAGTATTTAAAATAAAAAAGCTTCACTTAAAGGTCTTTGTTTTTGGATAAGCTATTCCACATAAACTACTGAAAATGAAAATGATCTGGGTAACATACTTTTTCTTTTAGTCACTACGGAAACCAATCAAATCTACTTTTTATGGATTATATGAAGGCAGGGAAAAAAATGTGGATACAGAATCTGATCCTTAAGTTGGTAAGGTGTCTTCACTTTTATTGTCTGTTATATGCATCATTTCATTAGTTCATTTAATTTTATCTGAGTTGATTGGTCAATTGATTTATAATATACATTTTCTTTTTGATAAACTCAATGAAAGGTATTGTGTCATTCTCAAACATATGCTCACAACATGGTCAGATATTTAGAAAAAGGATATTGAGGTAAACAAAAAAAAAACAGCACCCCAGTGGTAAATCCTAAGTTGTGTTATCTGGTAGAGCTGGCCCTAAAAACCACTTACTGTTTGTGGCTTCGCCCACAATGTAAATAAGATATAAATTCATGAGAAAGCACCCTGACAATCTATCTCCTGGATGGAGATATTGATATTAACATGTACAATGCCTATTTCAATTTGATCACAATCTGGCCCTCAAAGCACAATTTAAATGAGCGGGTGTCTTTTCAACTAAACAATGTGAGGATAAAACACAGCAGAGGGAAGAGAGAGAATTACAGATATTGACTAAATACGTCTTATCATTTATCATAATTTCTCCATCCACTTTGTCACGGCTTCAGCATTTAAGGAAGATAGATGATACAAGATGTTCTCTCTTTCATACTTGCCGTGCTCTGAGAAGTGTGTCCAATATGAACTTACTATGCCTCTTTGCTATTCAGTTGGCATGCGTTTGTCACCGTAGAGACACACCATGCATTTCTCGGATGTTTTTCCACATGCTGTGCCATATGAGACATCTGGCATCTTGACCTTTAACCTCTGATAAAGGATGCATTTCACAAGCGGCAATATATCTTGGTAATAACAAATATTTAGAGGGCAGTGTGTCACATTTCTACATGGGTGTTTTAGTTGACTACGCTGTTGATATATGTTCTTCAGGAAGTTTTTGAAGGTGCCACAATGTCAGTGTAGTGTCATTAGGAAGCAAAGATTTGAAAGGTGTGCCATTTGCTGCTACGTGTCCCAGTGGGCTTTTTTGCTGAGGTGGTCGGCTCGGCAAGGGCGACCATTAATATCCTGGAGGGAATATTCCCATGGTGAGGTGACTGGTTGGAGAAGGTCCTGCTCCAGTGCAGACACCTGCAACATGAAAGTTCCAAAAAAAGGAAAAAAGTGCTGACTTCTTTGTGAGCCCGTATTTTAGTGGCCATCTGCTCCCCTGTTAACTAATGCAAAATATCCACTGTGAACACGTCTCCATGAGGGATGTGATCCTTTGTCCAGTTTTATTCTCGCAAGAAAGAGCTCCCTCTTCCTAAAATGAATAATTCACACATATCAGATACACATTGAAATAAAGAAGACCGGGAACAGGAGGAATTATTAGTTTGATCAGATGTAGTGATAGGTTTCAGCTACAGCAATGTTTTCTTTGTATGTTTCTTTTTTGATACAGCGATGATCGTATCAATTACCCCCCCCCCCCCACCCCATTCAACTCTCTTATGTATTCGAATGTGTTGTTTGCCCAGTGTGGTGATTTAGAGGGAACATTTTATCAGAGCTAGCCAAGCAAGCCTGGTCCACCGGGGAGCCAGGCATTTTATAAGGGTATAAATAATCAATGACACTGCATCTGTAATGGCCTGTAATGCAGTATGTTAAGTCCCCCACTCCACCCCGCCCCCCACCCAGAGAGGCGTGTTTGTTGCTCAAACAATAGAAAGGGATTGCCACGGCTAATTGACAAAGCAGGGGAATCTCTGCCTGTGTCTCTCTGGCTACCCATGACGCCTCCTATATCATGCAACTAGGTACCTTTTTTGTTTTTGTTTCCATCAGCTTAAGCCATGAACCAATGTGAATGCTTGCAATGTGAATGTGCCATTAAACCCACGTTGTCTCGCTGGAAGCGAACATGCAGAGGACAGATAGAGAATGAAAGTAATAAAGTCCATATTAAATAATAACTTATGCATGCATTGCGGTCTGTTTGAATCCTTTGCTATTATCTGTTTTATTTCTTGTGACATTTCAGCTGTTGCATATTATAAGAATCATTCACAAATTAACTTTTAATGAAAGGGTTTTGGCCAAACCCCGCACGTCGTAAAAAATGTTACAAAAAGTTTAATTGTGAGAACTGAAATAATTTTAGGCAGTAAACTTTTTTTTAAGAATTGTGGTTAGTTAAGAATGTTTGGATAAGGATTACGGTTCATCCATATCTCACATTTCACAAATTTCAAAGAGACGAAAAAAAACAAACCGAAACAGTGCATTCACTCCCTCACGGACGCATACAACCACAGCTGAACATGATACATATTTTGAGCATCACCCTTCCCCCGATCGCTCCCATGAGCCTCTGATTTCCATTATTATTAATATCTGCCTGTTTAATTTTCAGCTCTGTCATAATGTGTCGGCCTAAACTACAAGAGACAATCCCTTATTGATTACTTTCCCAGCAGCCCCAGCGCATGCCCCAGCTGATCACGCCTCTCATGCACAGACATCTCATGCATTTCAGATAATAAGCTGCTGCTCTGGAGTTGAAACAAATTGGATGTGCAGTCACTCACTGTCCAAGTGAATCATGTTGCAGTCTATCAGTGGACTGGGCTTGGATTATCATCTTACCCATGCAAGGCAAAAAAGGCAGAAAGAAAAAATGCCATGATGCCAGGGTGGTATGTTTGAGCATGACTCCCAAATTGTTGCCGAGTTGTACCAGAGGACTATTGCTCACCTTACATGTTGTTACCTCACATACGATTATATTCTTAATTTGAGTTTGAGAAGATCTTGTTAAATATTTCACTTTTTTGTAAAATACAATCAAAAGGATACAAGAAGACACAATGTGACACAGATAAAAGAACCGATGTGACACCTGCATTATTTATGTCTCTGCAAATAAAGAATATCCTTCATCAAATGTCACCGTGACAGACGATCAATTTTTGAGTGGATAAAATGTCTCTTTTTCTTTATCTTGACAAAGCTTGAACTTTCATGGACTCATCGCTGCTGATGGCATCTCGAAAGCTTCCTATGGGAAGAATTTGACAGAATAAGGGTGAAGCCATTGACTAGTTCCTTCACTCAGAGTATAGGCCTAATTAGACTTAAACTTTTGTTTACATGAGAATGTTATATAATGCTGGGAAACAAAACTTTATTATGTATGATGATGTATGATGATGCCCGTCAACAGTTATAGCATGACATGAACCTACAATAGCATAACACTGTCGTTCTTGTGCATGTTTCAGTGTACATGGCCAAGGCACAGACAGAGCCAAAAACTCTTTCCAAAAGCAAACAATGCAGCCATTGTATTTGCCTTGGAGTCTGCAACAGCAGGAAAATAAAGCATCCTGTCACCCTGGACCTGGCTCTGTTGCAAATTCAGTGCACTTTCACGTTAAAAAAAATCAAAAAAGGGACTTTTTTTATTTTTTGAGTTGCATGGGAAGACATGATTAATAATACATCAGGATTATAGAGCACAGACTGTGCTGTGCTGACTTTAATAAGTCCTACGAGGGAAAACAAACCCCTGCTATGAAAACAACCACATTTGCTGCCTGAAAAACATCTGCATTTAAACACCAATAAATCTGCATTTTCCACCTGAACATCAAGTATAAGGTAATGGCTCATGATGAAAATACACGCACTTATAAATGATGGCTATCGTACTTGGCTACTTCGTGGTGATTTTTCACCGACTGGTAGAAAAAAAAATGTTTTATTTGGGAGGTACACCTGAGCTACAGTGGTTTGCTGCAAAACCCTGAGAAGTGGAATAATTGGCACCCTAGTGTAAGACTCCCTCTGTTGGTGCCAGCTGTTTAAAATATGGATGATATTGTTTTCATTGCTGGGCTTTTATTGAGTTCTACTTGGGCTGTGCAGTCTAATCCTCTGACTCTGACCTTTTCTGGCATGTGGAAAAAGTAAATAAACAAGGCACTGATGTATTCCCTCTGTTACCAGAGGAGCTGAGCAGGAGCTTTTCAGTGGATCATATTCGGGTGTCTGGATTCAGAAAGCTGTCTATGGCTGCCTGAGCACGAGTGGCGAGATACCTTTTTCCTTGGATCAGGCAGGGAATGATATGGATGATGGGGATGAAGAGAAAAGGTATTGACAACTATGATCAAGGTACATCATCTGCTTCCTATTGGCATATTTCCCGTGCTACCAAAACGAGAGGCTGTTGACCATGAGATGTTTTAGTGTGAGCATTCTTTCAAAATGTAGCTCCTTGTGGAGGTCACAATAAAATACAGAAAAACCAGAGTAGCAAGACAAGGGTCACTTAGAAGCACGTCTTCGATACACCAAAGTGAATTATACACATACATTTGTGAAGTAAAAAAGGAAAAGAAAAGAAAGAAAGAAGACTTTCTGAGAGATGAGTCAATATCTGGTGCAAGCGGTCTATTGGACTGAACGGCAAATCAAACTATTCCCAGGCTCATTGCATTATTCCACTCATGGCCATCCATTGTTAACTCTTGCATAAATACATAGATAAGGAAATTATTAAATTTGAGTCAAGTCTTTCTCGTTATACACTGTCGCCTTAAATCATGCATAAATGTGATAATTACCCACACTAGGCCAAAAGGGCCCATCACTGCCACTTTAAATCCAATAAACGCTACGACCTGATCACTATAATTGACCATCTATCAGGGTCATTGAGGAGTCCAATGTTGTTAACCACGGCTTATAATTCCTCTTGATCATTGCTAATTACAGAAAGTGGGAGAAACCAATATTCCAAATACCCAGAGAGCAGCTGCCAGCCATTTCAGAGAGGTGGGAGTGAAGGGTTTATTAACAGTTAGTATAACAATTATATGCTACATAAATGTACAACTTTAAATGATCAGTTTTCTAATACTGTATATTTGTAGAAGTTGTAAAACGTTACAATAGTGTTGGTTTTTTGACATGGAGATTTCTGATTTGTTTTGTGTGTTTTTACTCTTTGCTCTTCTCGCTTGTTTAAAGTTAGCTGAGGGTTGTCAAGTTTTGTCTTGCATCATTTATGATTATGATTGAGCAACATTTAAAACAAAACTGATCAACTGCTTCCTCGAGAACATTAACTGAGTTTCAGACTGTAAAAGGCTCAAAGAATAATACCTCAAAATAGTTTTCTTTAATTTTAATTGAAAGTCTGCCAGAAGCATATTTGATTGAATTTATTTTAATTTTCCATGGTAAATGAGATCATTTGAGATACAGATTTGTTTTATGGTAACACAGTTAACTTGGTGTTATACTTACAAGCATATTAAATAAGAAGGGCTTTTGGATTACTCAGGGGAGAATGGCCGTCTGGTCATGAATTTTATTTAAACCTACTGTATAACGTCCTGTGAATGTGAGGTGCACTTAGCAGGCAAGTCCTACACAAATGTCACACAAGTAGATGACATCCAATTACATTTTAAATAAGCCTAAAAATGCAAATACTATACTAGCATATTGCAAGCTTTTTTACAGTTCAAATTTCAAAATTACATTCCTGCTGCCAGGACTTGCACCCTGTGTCTTCCAGTGTAGAACGCTAACTGTGCTATTCACTGGGGCAACAAGTCATTGAGAAAATGCACAATTTATTGAAATTTTATGGAAATACTCTTACCCCCTCTCACCACCACACAATTATGTAAAAGCCATCCAGCCCTTGAGTAACCCTTTTTATAGTAATTCATTTATGACTCTGGTCGCTGAGGGGATGCCTCTCCTGCCACAAACACCCTAAAACATGTGTGGATGACATAAGGATGAAATCCACAATGCACCAGAAAGGCACAGCTTTCATCAAGGCATTCTCTCTTTCTTCATAAGCACACCATAAAATATTTTATTCGGCTTTTACAATTGACTTGTTTCATTACAGAGTTGTACATTTGATTTCCACAAATGGAAATGACATAGCCGGGGCTCGTTTGGGTATTTGGAAACGTTCTGTCGTGATAGAAAACATGCCATTCCAATGGCTCACTTAAGTGAGGGAGGGCATTTAGAGATGGACAAAGTGAAAAGAGGCAAGGGAACGATGCCACAGACAAGGAAATAAAAGGAAAGTGAGACAAAAAGATTGAGTGAGTGGTCGAGAGCCTGCTATAGTCTCTCCTGAGATGAGTATGATGATTGCACCCACATTCCATCGCAGAGCTTAAACCCCTTGGAGGCTTTTGGAATGTGAAAACCTACTTCTTCTTTTCTTTATAGTACGACACTTAGGCAGCGTACCACTTCTTTTTTTTCTTTCCACCCTGAACATTGCTCACATCGCTGTTCCCTGAAGCTTGAAAGCACAACATTTCTCAGCCAGCAACTCCCACTGGGACCAAAGCCCGGAGATGGAAATGCAAAGGATATGTTTTATTGGACAGTTGCAGACAAATAAATCTAAATATGTATTTTGGTCATGTTTGTTTGCCGACTGCATCCGGAGGGAGTTGAAATGATTACATGACATAAATAACAATGTTGTAGCATGAGATTGGGTCACATGTTTACATACATGGACCTAAGGTCAGGGAAGAAAATAATTTGAGCACTATTTCTCCTGCTTTGAAGTGAACATTGTTTTGGTTGTACACATACATGGCGCTGGGAGCCATGTCTTTCCAGTGTGCACAGACTATTAATGAGAGATGGAACCAGGCGGTCAGGTAACATATACATACTAAAGTGGATAAAAGTCATAGCTGTGTTGAAGCCTGCCAGGGAGGCACAAATCAACCTGTCCAGAGTGGGGAGGGGGACGGTGGGTCACCCTGAATGAAATGGTTTAGGCTCACTGATCTGTATGAAGGAAAGTCAATGGAAGGTGTCAATGAGAGGGCAGGCGGGGACTCCTGTAATCACATGTCCTGTGATTGACATGGCCTAACCTGGGGGGCTGTGTGACATGTCAACATACAGTGCATCACCCGAATATCGGCTCAGCCTAAATTGCTTCATAGCAGTGAATCACAGATGAAGACCCTCAACTCATTTACTGCAATTTAATACATCGGTTATAGGCTTTCTTTTAAAGTTTGTGGGCTGATTTTTATATGTTGTGAAACATATTGGTTTAGTATTGTAAAAGTAAAAAAATATCGGAGGCATGATTAAAAAAATATGTATAAAGCACTTCCACTGGGCTCATTATGGTGGAGGAATATATGGAGACATTTCTCCTGGCCTGCTTTTAGAAAACTAATCTCTCTGCTGGATAGTATCCAGCTTATTAATACTGGCAAAACCATTGTGATTGATGGTTTACTTCCTCCCACTGTGGAATTGAGGTTCTGAGAAATATTCTACTCGAATCTTGTTTTGTAATGGGAAAATGAATTTAAGATGAATAATACTGTTCAAACTCTCTGCTGTGTCAATGTGTGTGGACAATTGTGGCCTATCCTAAATCAATGGACATGTTTGGATTAAATTCTGTTTGATATTTGATAAGATATCTGCAAATCATATTTCCCTGTGTCGTAATCTAAGCCCAGCATTTCCAGAATCCGCTTCCCAAGACTCTGCTACAATAACAAAGAGGGAAAAGCATTCTAACTTCCCGATCCACTGCTGTCTTTGAAGATAGAGCAAACTTGGGGGGAATAAAAGCGGCGGCCTATGGCAAACCGCACTTCAGAGAATTCAACCTCTTTTTTTCTTTGTGCCACATGTGACAAGTGAGCCATGCAACTCTGCAGACTTTTATATATGCGGGTGTGTCTAATTATTTCTTTGCAAGTCTATACAATAAAAGAATGTGTGCTTTTCTCTTTGAGGACAGCGGGAGGATTGCCCTCCAAAATATTCCCTCTCATGCCTCTGACATGCACATCTGTCGGCACGTCAGTGTATTGCAACTTTCTGGATGTCTTTGGTTTTAATGAAAGAGATCCTGAAGCTACAAATGCACTAGGTGCCGCGATGACACACTTCAATTTCCATTGTGCAAATAGAATCGCCCAGACTTTCTTTTAATCTTTTTCATTGACTGCGTCAGTGAAGACGTCAGACAATTGCTCTTCAAAGCGAGGCATACCACACAGAGTCAATGTAATGAAGGTGTGTTGCAAGGGAAAAACGTGTACAGAATTATGGATATTTCCTCAAGAGCCACAATTTTCAAATTACATTTGAATTATATTTGTCCATTTTTATATATTAAGGAAAGTTCACATTTTCTTTTATATTATTGAAGTGGATCATTTGCCTGGAAGGTTTTTGCAGACGAGTGTCAGGAAAGGCTCCTGCTGCAGAGCGGTCACAAGGGGGTAGCATTGACACAGTTGTTTAAGCCCTTTAGTAGGCAAACCCAGCAGCAGGACAAACTGCCTTTGATGTAATTGAGGTCTTAGACCTCTTAGAAAAGCATATATTGGTTTGTATGTGGAAATGTTCAAGGAACAATGGATTTCCATAAGTGGATGTAAAATCGTATTTAGAGCATCCTCGGCATGCTAACCACTCTCTAAACAATAAGAAAAAGGACTCCTTCAGGATGGGATGGGTAATTCCAAGGCACTTACAGCCTGGAAATGGAATGGAATGTAGCATTAGGATTAAATGTGTGACTAAAGGATACAGACTTGACTAGTTTTGGGCTCTTTCCTGGGTGATTCATCCAAATAAATTTGCAGATATTCTCCGCTCTGTCCAGCAGTGCTATTCATCCTAATAGAAGTCAGCAAGCAGAATAACAGCAAATATTTTGCTCTCTCTTTCAGAGTAATGATTAAAGTGCAAATGTTTTTTTGTCATTG
Organism: Colistium nudipinnis; assembly: GCA_016785305.1. NCBI lineage: Eukaryota > Metazoa > Chordata > Actinopteri > Pleuronectiformes > Rhombosoleidae > Colistium > Colistium nudipinnis. The sequence continues at coordinate 164,690 of JAFBJU010000614.1, forward strand.
TTTAGAATTATAAATATGCTTCCCTTTTTTTTTTTTGCTTTGAAAAAATATTCACGAGAGCAGGTAAATTATGACCTCCAACCCGATTAAGCTGTTAATTATCAATCATTCCAAAGCCAAGTATTCCCCTAACTAACATGTTTGTCTATCCATCTTATCATCCAAAGTAATACTTTAGACTACGAGGCTGGCAGGGACTCATAAATAAAGGTTACCTATTTACATATTCAGTTTTTCATAAATATTGCATACTCTGTACATAAAAATTCAAATGCAGTATTTATGAAATATGATCATGCAGCAAATGTTAGAAGACACGGAGCACAGCCCATTCATACACAGAAGGGATTTAGAGCAACCCTCTGTGATTAATAAAGAATGAAATAGACATTAGACCTGCGGAGATTAACTCCTGACTTTCTTTCAGTGTGAGTCTCTTTTTTTTTCAAAAATGTATTTTTGTAAGACCCAAATTGATATTGATTGTCTTTGCACATGGGTTATAGATGGATTAATGTCCCATTATGTCTGTGACATATTCAAACTCTTACCTATGTGTAACTCACCCGACCGATAATTCAGTAGGAAATAATGACAGCTATAAAACAGCTATGCTTTACTGACTTGTCCCTCAGTGGTCATCTTCTCTGCTGTGTATGATTTAACATGGACACTGGTTATAAGTAAAACAGATATCATATATTTCTGAAGCCTAAATCCTCGATACGTAGCGTATTGCTATGTTTTTTTTCCATTCATTCAAACTGACGTTGCTCCACAGTTTTACGGATAATAGGCTTTGTATACAATTGTGCACCTGAAGATAATGTGTGTCTATTGAGTAGAAATGTCTGATAAAACTTAAAAGACACACACCTACACACACGCACACACACAGAAACAACACACTTTAAACAGCCGAGAGGAATAATGGCATAAAAGAAGCAAACACTGTGCAGCAAGTGTCTCCTCTCCTCTCATGAACTAGTTAACCTGAAAGAATGCGCTCTACAAATGTGTTTCAGCAAAAGCAAATTACCTGGGTTTTGTGGAGGGGAACTAATCTTTCCAAGCATGACACCGGACAGGAAAGGCCTCTTACTGTTATTATGATGTGTCGGCTTGTGTTAGATGGAGGGCCTTGATGGCCGCATCAGGAAGGAGCATCGGGGCTCCTCTACCATGACAGCACTCTGATGGATGTACGGGTGGTGGAGGGGCAGGGAAGATGGAGGTTAGAAAGCAGGAGATGAGGAGAAGAAGGAGGGTGATCGAAGCTGCACGGGAGGTTGTATACAATAGTAAATACCCACAAAATGCAGCACATTAGCAGTAGGTGCAGAACCCGCAGTTAACATCAGCATGCACGATAAAGCGTTCTATTGGACAGGCCATCGCGGAAACAAAAAAGGGCCAGTGCGGGGAATTTTCAAAGCCCATTTCTCGTGACCTGTGATGATTTGTTCCCTCTATGAAACAGACTGATGATAACAGCTCATTTGAAAGAAATTTTGAAAATCAAAATAACTGTGCGTCAAACCACTGACAGTATGCAACGCCACGTACACTCAGAGGCAGTATGGTGTATCTGTACGCTGCATTACAAATCAATATGCCTCACAGTCATGCTTTTTTTGTAACATTGGTAGGGATTTGTTATTTCAATATGTCCATTATTATTATTATTATTATTAGGTTGGGGCCGTTGTTGTGCTAGATCTTTTTTTTTCTTTCACATTTACATACATGGAGGAACAACATAATTTTAAAAACACATCTCAACATGCCGAGCAGTAGTCATGTGTTAAACGACTGTCAATAATGTTTCCTTTTACAGAGGGAAAGTATTTTTTAGATATTAACATGTGTTTCATCACCCATACTGGCTTGGTTAAATACCTGCTGTACTGTAGTGTAAAATCATTTTTTTCGGCCAATGCAATGGTTTTAGATTGATTTATTGAGCTGTCTCCACACATGGTGTAGCTATTGATCACCCATTATTTAAAATCATTCTATGTACTGGTAACTACATTTTGTGATGCAGGGTTCTCACATGACAGTGACAAGTAGGTGACAATGCAACAAAATATGTAACCTGGCTTTTGTGCATTGTTAATCTGTTTTTTGTTTTGGTTTCCACATTCAGTGCTAGCCTTTTTAGATTAGGTCACAGAGTGGGCAGCACTTTGGACAGCCACATGCTGGTTTGAGCACAGTTACGGGTGTCTTGCACACACTAAAAAAATATTAGTGGTTAGTTAATCCACATCAACAGCTTGTAATTTGATTTCTGGTTAAGAAAAGGAGTTTTGGGAGGCGGATCTCTCAGTGAACGCCGGTCCCTAGGTTCTTCCTCGTCGTGCTCCTTTGGGCTCCTTTGGGAGACGATAGGTTGGGATAAGTGTTATGATGGTGCTCCTCCTTGGCCTGGTAAAGATTGGGGGTGCCGATGCACAGCGGTACAGGTGTTCAGAGCTGCACACAGGGGAGCCTCACCAGGCTGCAGTCCCTGGCCTTCATCCATCTCTGTACCTGGGGAGATAAATGGAAAAATGTGACCCAAACAGTCCAACATCATAGCAGTGGCAGGAGTGTGTTGTAACAATGGGGGGTGGGGAGGGTTCCCCATATCATTACTTAAAATGAGGCACACGCTGCAATTAATTCCAGCCCTAAATGAATGTCTACCGCTTGCAGCACACCTCACTGTAGCAACAGAAACCGATTAATACTGCAGAGTAGAGAAAATAATTATATTCGGTACCGAGCTGCACTCCCATAAAATAGGTTTCAATGCTGAGCTCATTTCCTAATCAACATTTTTTGTCATCTTGCAAACCCTACTTTTTTCAGCCCTTATTGTATAAAATGGTGTGATCTTTCCACTGCCCTTTGTCTTGGAAGAAAAATTAATTCTCATTTGCATTACCACGTCTAAATGTCAGCCACCGATATTTTGTTAGACATTAGTAAAGCTGGCAGCGAGAGGCGCTGGATAATTGCACTCAGCCTAGCAGAGGGATTTACATAATTTCAGATAGCAATTAAAGAATCCTTGGGAATTTTCTTCCTGGCCTCTCTCTCCAACTCACTTCTACAACAGTACAAAAGAAGCATTTACATTAAGCTCCATGCTCCTTGCTGTTCATTTGCATGAAATTAAAGGTTTTCATGATCTTGAACAGCGGGGTAACATTTAAAATGCTGTTTTAAAGCCTTCACCTTGGAATAATGAAATGCTCCTAATATTTTTTTTAGAAGGAAGTGGGAGTTCACTGACTGCCTGTCCACAGTAAAACTTTCAAATTTGTATTCACTCATATAATCTGATATTGCTTTTAATGTATCTCACCTTTCTCTTTGATCTGACCATACCATACCATACCATGATTGAGCCCTTTAAATATGATACAAGATAATAAAATTTGCTTTAAATAAATAATAATGTGTTTCTGTACTTGACAACAACTAAACATCAGCTTCCTCCCTCTTTACCAAGACAAAACCAATGCAAGGACTTTTGCAAGTGCTGAATAGATAAACCTCTCACAGTATCTTTAATTAGGTCCCTGTGGGTCCTGCTGTTATCTGCTATGCTGATTAGAATGAACATTAACTTGCTTTAGCCCTGTCTGATAATATGCGTCACTGTGGGGTGACAAGAGTGCAAGATCCAATTGAATGTGTTTTTGCATATGATTTTTTTTCCTAGCTACTGCTAATAATAGCAGAAGGAAAAAAGCACCATCCCTTTAAATCCTTCATTTCTCATTGGTGTAGCCTGGCCGACACATTTGAGATGGGTATGGATCATCGGGATTAGTAAAACCAAACCCTTCTCTTGGGAGGTCTGTGGCTCAGCAGCACAACGTGCATAACATTACTGTTCATAACAGTGTTGTGAATTTGCTGGCTCTCACTGTTGTGTTTAATCACCATACTAGCCAATAAAATTGAAATGCCATCACCATAATCTAAAAAGAAAAATAGTTGAATACTGTGGCTTTGTTACAACAATAAAGCTTTGTCACAGAGCTCAGAAATAAATACAAAGCCTCATCAGAACAATACCCTTCACACTTCTTCCTTGATTCCCCTTCCATCCTTAAAGGCATCACAGAAGATTTTCACACCAGTCGTCCCACTGCTGTGAAATAAATTGTGACAGTAACTCAATATGAAGTGAAATAGCTGAGAAAGCCTTGAGTTCACTTGCGCTGACAGTGCTGTTTAATTCCATCTTGTGCCAGCCTGACATTTCTGCTGCCTCTAAATATTAAACATGTGTACCCGTTTCATTTGCATCTGGTAATGAGGTGGGAGACAGCACCCAACTGGTCAAGCCGCGCTCTCATGGTAGCGCGCCTGTGCTACCTTCCAGCACAGTCACATGGACATGGGTGAACCAACAGAAATATTTAGTGAGGGAGGAAGCTGAGACAGAATGGAATAGGAATAAAAAAGGGGGTGGCAATGGTGGGGTGGCGGGGTTTGTGGTGCTGGTTGAAGGATAGAGCAGCCATGTGTGTGCCTGTGTGCTCTCCAGAATTCAGAAACCGGTCTGAAATGACCCCAGCTCTCAAGGAGTTTCTGCTTTGGCTGACATTTTACCCTGAATCTTTTAAGATGCATCCCTTGCTGCAAAATGCATTAGCGGGAAGAGAGGAAACAGAGGCACAAGAGGAGAGGGTTAAATGTGATTGCTCTAAATGTCATCACATCTTCATAATGCAATATATATTCATGATTTGGCAGTCCAGGAGGGCAGGCATCACAGTTGTGTTCTGTAATTCAAATGTTTTATCCCAATTTTGATTCACCCTACAATTCTGGGCAGATGTCGAGGACCAGGAATTTTGGGCGGATTTAACACAAATTGCTCCCATATTAGGAAACCTCTGTAGCCTCGTAGAATCTGCTGTGTTTAAGAAATTAACAATGGTCGGAGAAATGGTCCAATTTCTACCCATTAATCCCTTTTTACATCGTAATGTGACAGGGTTACTGATTGGCTGATTGATTCATTCATAGAGAACACAAAGAGCATTTTAGCATTTTTGAGCTCAGGGTTTTGGTTTTCTGGCCCACAACTGCACAGTTTTCATTCACTCTGCAGTGCTCTACAAGCATATTGTTCTTGGCCAGAGCAGACAACGGTTTTGGCAAGAACAGCAAGAGGAGGCTAGAATATAATGGCAGGCAGACATGTAATAGGACTGGCTAGTAAACATAGTGGAGTGTTTAGCAGCTAAAGAGCCAAAAATTCCCCTCAGGGGCTTGGGGAGACTATAAACAGAGCTAAAGGGGAGTGCATGTTGGACTTAGGTATTGGGCAGCCAGAGAAACGACTCCAAATGAAATCTGATGCTGCTCTCTGACTGCTAACAAGCCATTTCAACTTAAAAGGTATGGCCAGACATTGTTAAATTATATAACATGAATAAAAGCTACTTATTTTCAAAGCTTGTATGAGACCCTTTTTTTGCAATGGTTACAATGAAGAAATTACTTTAAAAAATGATTTTCCAATGGTCCTTAAGAAAGTCAATTATGTACCGTGACCAAATCTTATATAAATAAATCGCAATGCATGTGTTTTCCTTTGTCACTTTTAACCAGCAGATTTACCTTTTTGCCCATTAGTGTGAATGGAAGATGCACCTCTGTCAATGCCACTCTGCAACAGTTAAAGTTCGGAGGCACCCTACCGTCGCTATGAGGGCTTGTATTGCTTTCATAATATGTGTTAGATATTCAGATATGTCACAAGAAATCAAGCCTTGATCAAAACCAACGCTGGCTGTCGATGAGAAACAGGGGAACATCAAAGAGCCCGCAGAAGAAAGGTAGAGGTGGTTGAAGTTGTGTGTGTGTGTGTGTGTGGTAATGGTGGTGGCTTCCCACTTCTCGTTAATTCTCTTCCTAAGAGCCGTTAAGCTAATTCAGCAGTCATCAAGAATTGTGTCCACTCTCGGGGGCCTCCGGTGGGACTGCGTGTCCTGAGGTTTACTGTTGCAAGCTTGTCATGTCCCCGTCAACAGCACTTATCGCCTTCTGTCTGAGCGCCCAGACGTTTCCCAGGCATTTAGCTGCCTGTTTGTCTTCTCTTGATTTCCCCTCCAAATCTGTCACATATAGTCTTCACCTGACACCTCACAGAGTGTTCCTCTCTCAAACACTGTCAAAACAGGCAGGTCCAACAGAAAGCGATAGCAGCGGGGAACCACAGATTGCCAAATGTTGAACACTGATCAGACGCAGCAAATAATGACCAGTGTCGGTAAAACAGTCTGGGATTGTTTACTTCGTCAACACGTCAACTGCTCTCCAAATAAGAAAAATAAATGAACACTTTGTGTTCACAGTTTGGGTTTTGCAGTTAGTCAGGACTCCGAATGAACAAGTCCTACTTTAAGCTCCACGCACATTGTGTTGTATGTCAAAACCACACAGTCCAGAGTTTTCGCATCACTGACACAAGACTTTCCCTGCGCTTTCATTTTCTTGGCGTAAAGGCACTGGCATGAAAACAATGCACTTCCCACAGAAAGCCCGGCATAGACTCCAACACCTCTCTTCAGTGCATTTGTCTTTCCTTGCCTTTCTCCCCTGGTGAAAAGCCTTCTATTATTTCAATAAGCTCTTGCTTTTAATACATTATTGATCTCAAGGTTGAACTACGGGCCATTGCATTACCAGGACTCTAAAGCCCATCATGGCATGACACTCATGTACTTGTGAAAAATTATACCAATTATGAAATCAACCAACAACCACCTCAAAAAGCAATCAATTGTCACATTGGAAAGCATTTTGTCCCACAATGCTATTGGCTTTGCGGTTACACAGAAGGGGGGTGGGCGTTGGATGTTTAATGACTTCCAAATACTGACTTCACTGGGGTTTTTTTTTTTTTTATCCCAAACACTTATTACTATTCACTCTTGCATGGTTTTGCTCTAAATCAAGCCTGCGATTAGGGTTGATGGTCTTTGTTGAGCAACTGTGTGCCGATAAGACAATAGCATTTGCCATTGATTAGCCTTTATGAGCACCAAAGGCTCAACACCACCATGTGCACTTAAAAGCCTACATTAAGGCTATGAATTATGATTAGCATACTGCATACCGGTGCATTAGGAAAGGACATATTCATTTTAATTCTGCAAATGCCACAAAGCTAGTCGGGAAGAGAAAGCCATTTCCAGAGCTGCTAAAATAAGGGTGGGGGCCAGGAGCTGAGTGCTCGAGGGGTCAAGTGCAAGCCTTGTCTTTGACAGTGGCTGCCTGCCTGTGTTTCCATATCACAACGTTCAATCATGCAGTTCCCTCATGCAGAAACCTTTAACTCAATGCTCATAAATGCACGGAAGCAAAGCTTGCTGTGTGCTCCTGCACCAACAACCTATGTTCTTGTATTTGTTGTGGTCAGTGGGTATTTTTCACGTCTTGTTTTTGCACTTAATGTAAGAAGACTGTGGGTGTGCGTGTCTTTATTATAATATTTTTTTTCACAAAAAAGGCACAATTGACGAAAATTCAACAATCCAATGCCACCTACAGAGAAATAGTTAGGGTATGAAAAAGCTACAATTAAGGTGACTTTTTATTGTTTCCAATCTAAATCAGCTGTGTGACATCTAAATGACACTTTAATGAAAATTTTAGACAGGTTATTTTGAATAGTTTCCGAAAAGATGCAGAGGGTTTGAGCGGTGGTGAATTGCATGTGTCTTTGGGGGGGACGGGTGGCTTGACGGGCGTACAAAATCGTGGCCAAATAAATGAAGTGGAGATGGTAATACAGTGTGTTATAGTGGAGAGTGACAAGCCCGTTCCTCCCATGAAGCAGCTGAGCTGGCATTAAACAGACAAGACATCCCGTTCAGTCAGTTATCAGCCCAAGAATAATGAAGGAACAGGCCGGCAGACCAGGACGAGTCACCCTAGTCAGCCAAGTGGAGAATTTAATTTCGTGCAGGTTTCTCTGCAGCCAAGCATTTCCCCATCGGAGGTCCACTGGTGCCTGGGCGAGCGTGGACAACTCACTGCACCCGACTCCGCTTCTCTCCTGCTCTGACAGAGATGTGTGGTGATGGATTTCAGAGTAGAGGTAGACTCAAGTTGTGGGTCGGGCTGTTAAAGAGGAGAGAGAGAGCACTGACAAGCCAACTTCAGAGAAAAGTAAGAAAGCGATCACTCGTCTCCTCATTTTCCAGAGTATGGGTGCATTATTAAATCAGAGACAGTGAAATGAGAAATGGGCCCTGTCTGACCCAAAGATATGTAAGAAGGGAATATTATTGTCGGTGCTTAATGTTACCCCTGCTCCACCAACTGGTACTCTACCCAGCATGGCCACTTGGCTACTAGCTTTAAATAGGAAGGCTGAGTATGCTGTGTTCCTTTTAAGCCAATTTGTTTGCCATTTGTCATTTCTTCAAAAAAAAAAAAAATCTAACATGTTATTAAATAAAGCCTGCCTTTATTACTATACTATCATAACCTATACTGTTGAATAGAATTTCAAAACCATTCTTTAAAATTATAAATACTACATTTTTATCATGCTGCACTTTTACTGATAAAATGTGGTCACTTGACTACATATAAATATATTTTTATACAGCGGTCAAAACAATGAGAAAGTCAGCATTGCAGATAATACTTTTGCCATCGTAGGCTTTGCTCCTGATGTTTGATCATGGTAGTTTCCATCTATCTGATGTCAGGGAAAATATCACCTCAGACAACAGCCGAATCTTTCATAAATGATCCCATAATCTGGGATCGTGCTCGGCTTTACAAAAAGACCTTGGCTAGCCCTATCACCTCTCTCATCACATAAGGGAACTGTCCTGGTAAATATGGATCCTGTCAGAGACAAATATCAAAGGATTAAGGAACTTCCTCAGATTTGTTCTATTAGCAGCTGTTAACTTTTACTTTTGTTCTTGCACACCAGACATAATAGTTGTGAGATCCTTCCGTGTTTTTAAACTGTTCATTGTTGCTGCCGGGATTAAACTACAGACACACATCTTCGGATAAACTTTGTTTATAGTTTACAGTATTTGTATACAGTGTATATGCATCTTTACATAAATGTATTTGCTTATTAGTCATGCCCGTCTATATGCTTATGTTGGTGTGGAGTCAGCCACACCAACAGTGACCACTCATTTGCCCGTGGCTGCAAAGACCTGCCCAGAGTCCAGGCTCTTAAAGCGGAAATAATTGCAGAGGTGCACGCTCCATTAAAAGCAACTATTTAATACAATAATCATTCAATTAAAAACCCCTTGTAGCAGCTGCCACAGTTGATTTGGATCAAAGGAACATGTTATTTGTGGTATGAGGCAAACTGTTTAACCAAGGGCCACAGTGTGGCATGACTGTACCTGCAGACTGCATCATTTGAACATTTGCCCTAATGAGTCGTTTGCTTCAGTCTTATAAAGTAACCTTACAGACTACTTTATACTAAAATAACATTTTGCAAGAGCCATGGTGTTAGCAGATTTTTTTTCTTCTATATACTGGTACTTGTTTGGACAGTTAAGCACGTAGTATAACATACATTGACGTATTACGAGTCACAGGGCAGTGATTTCGATTTTAGGGAATCCTGCTACAAGTGCAAAGTATAAATAGACATCTTTTGTACAACAGCTAACTCCTTAACTTGCTTCCTGCTTCTCTACTGCAATGAGTACTGCAATTTGTGCAGTTGTCCGGTTGCCTCTACAACACTGTCACCTCACTAATGCTGCAGGAATATGTCAGCAAAGAAACAACACAATAAATTGTACCGTAAGTGAAATACACAGTGTTTATTTTTAAGTTCCTACTTGATGTATGCTCCAGTATTATTTCTGCATGATGCTGTATTATTTGGGGATATACAGAGTAAATTGTGGCTAAGGATATAAATTATACAGTACGGGGAGATAAATACAAAAAATAACTTTGAGAAACAAAACAATGTTGCACCCATTTTATAGTTACCGTCCAAATGGCCTTTCAAATTGGAAACGTCGGATCTTATGCTGCCGGTTTGCATGCAAGCCCATTCTTCATCGCAGAGAGATGGCTTTGTGTTTTTTATCTTGTTCAGTGCCTTTTGAGCAAAGGAGCACATTACATTGAGTCTTTGTTTTATTGTGTTCAGCAAATTAATAAATGGGATGCACTGTGGGAAAAATAGATATGAAAATGTGTACTTTGCATTATTGAAAAGCCCATCCACCAAAGGTTACCAGCAGCTATTGTAGTACAATCTGTGAAATGTAATTAGAGTGTGTGTGTGTGAGAGAGCAGCACAGATAAAGCTGCCTCTGCCATTATGGACTCCCTCATAACATTTTGCTTCCCCCTGAAACTTATTCTCTCTGAACTAATTTTGCATGACATATTGCATTTCTGCTTCAGCTATCATGAGGCTACCTGTGAATTAAACTGGGTTTGCAATACAGCAAATTTCCAGATTACATTTTGGACATGCAGATATCTTATATTTGCCATGATTTATTCATCCAAACAAAACAAAACTCACAGCATTACTTGCTGATGCAACTGCCGGTGCCCTGTGCGTGTAGTTATTCATGTTATGAGTTGGACGGAGAAGGGAAAAGGAGTGTTGGTAAAATCTAGCTTTAATTGGTACAAAAAGAGGTTCTAATTGTGAAACTAAATTATCATAAAAATGCCTTTCTTGTTAAAGAGAATTATTTTAAGATAGCATATAAGCAGACATTCAACATTTGCAACATTTACTAATGTTTTTGTACGTGAAATAAAAGCTGCACAATGTGGCCATAGTAACCGCATTTAAAATGTCATTAAATGAAATAAAGGCAATTGCAAAAGCCCAAACCGATGTCAGGTGATTGAAAATTATTGTGATGTATTATGACTGAGAATATACGTTAACCTTTGGTTTTCCAGTTTTGTAGGATTCATTCACATTCTTAAACAATATCCAATCATTTTTACACGCTGCTTATGGGAAACCACACATTTCTTGCACATAATGAGCAAGTGAATTTGTTTTCCGGGCTCCCTTTCATAGAAAAGCCAGCTCTTCTTTTAATGGTACTCCTCCCCGAAAAGAGTGATAATAGGAGCCAACCAGGCCAAAAGTCGAGCAAAAAGGAGAAATGATTAAGGAACCTTATTAAAAGCAACCTTGTAGATTCAGACACGTGATGGAGAGCACATTATGAGGCCTGATCCTTTTCAAATGACACCACGGTTTCCCGAACACGCCGAAAAACCTGATTAGGGTGACAAGCACTGAGTGATACCGCAAACCTGTTAATAACATGAAAATTAGAAGGGGCTCATGCAAAGAAAGGAGATTAATTTAGCTGGAGTCCATCTTGCGCAAATTGCGAAGTTGTGAATATGTTTTCAGATAATGAGCCTTCCTACTTGTCAGCTCACTTGTCATTTTCTGTAATTAATGTTAAGGAAGACTCCTTCCTGATGGTTCATATTACTCATGTAGCAGGAAAATTTCTCCCCTGAAATAATTTACATTTATTATCATCAGTCTGTTTGTGTGGTTTATTTCACAGTGGAGTAATTTATTGCAGCGCCATTTCGCTCGCCTTGATTAGTCACTCGTCAGACTGAGATGTAATTTTTTTCCTTCATATGTCTGCATGGAAATTGAAAGTGTATTCGGCTCAGCGTGGTACCTTCTCCGCTCTACCTTTCCCTTCTTTTTCCTTTCATTTTTTTGGGAATGTTTAATGTTGGGAATGTTCTTCTTCCGTTCTTAGTGTCCAGCAACCATGTATATATTTTCTGCTCCTCTGTCATAATGTCCATCACAAAAACACAACATGAAAATAAACCATATGTATTTACTTTCTTTATCATTAACAACAGTGTTGAATCGCTGGATGATTGTGCAAGACATTCAGGACATAGTCAAATACTATGGCTGTATTTTTAAATACAAAGGTTAGATCCATGTTGTTACATTTTCTAATAATATTTTAATTTATTACATAGTAGTCAATGTAGATATAGAATGGGGAATTATTAAATTACACATTCGATTTCTGTACACAGGGATCTTCCTTCCCCTGGGTGCCCACAGATACCAACCACACAGATTTACCTCACTGGGATGTGACCGTAACTCAAAGAAATATTCATTTAAGACAGATATTTAAATCACCCATGCTTTGCTACTAAGCTTTGCTTTTCTTTGTGCCAGTAAATTTATAAGCCCACTTCCTAAATGTATTATTCATCCAAGCATGTAAATAATGCATTCCTGCTTCCATAGTAAATTAACCCTTTACCTTACCGGGGATACCGGTCTTTGTTTTGAAAGGCAATTATGTCATTTAATTAATGTTGTAATTAATACTGTAATTAGCTTAAACACCAAGTGCCACTACCAAGCTGTCTTAATTAAATAGATTGAACGGTTTCATATCTTTTTTGCACTGTCACGTTGCAGAGACCGGATAAATGTGCCATCATATTTTTACATTTCAGGATTACTTTTTAAGACAAACAAGGCGAGAGAGCTCATCCTCAGATAATGTGCGTAATAAAGAGGAAGGCAAGGTTATAAGTTTTCTGTCTTTAAAGCTTCTCCTCGCAAAGAAAGTACCTACTATTGGCCCGTAATGTTTAAACTACAGTTGTAAATTCTCTCTGTGTCTATGTTACCTGCTTGGTCACAATTTGATACTCAATCGAAGAGGGAGTCATTGTCTGCTGAAATTATGAAACAAAATAAATCCAATTCCCAATTCGGCTTTCAAACTAAAGGTAAGGGAGCCATGCAAGATCTGTGTAAGCTTGTGTTTTATTGCTGCAGTACAGCGGTGAGAGCAGGCAGACAGCTAATCTGCTAGTAGAGAGTTTTTATCCTTGCCCAACCTGACAGTGATAGAAAGTGTTTTCTCCAAACTAGAAAAATAGTTGGAGAGGATGAAATAGCAAAGAGGTCAGTGAATACTGAAGGATTTCCAGTCCACTCAACTCCGCTGGCTGCAGGTCCGACTTTGTATTCATGGGCTGTGAGCACCCGTACAGCTCATCTATTGTGCATGTGTATGTCAGGATCATTTTTGAAGCCGGGCGCCTCAGTGCTAGCAGGAAGCAATAAGGAGGAACTCCCTGCTTGTAAAATTAATTCCCCTTAGTATGTCAGAGTGTGGCTGAGGATCCTGGGAGTTAGCGGGGAGATATAAGCTGCTTTCAGGCACAAGATTTCTTTTTTTCTGTGGGGGATGTGTGCATCATATTTGCTCTCTCTTTCCCCCCCCCCCGCCGCCAGATGTAAATATTGGATAGAAATTTGAAAAGCATGAATAAGTGCTAACATTTTAAGTGAATTTACTCTCTGCGTCGCACACGCGTCGGTGGAACACTCTCGCTTTGTATTTGGTTCCAAGTGATTTTATCAATGTCATTAGACCATTCATTGAACTAAGTGAGGAATCCATCAAAAGCTGACAGGAAGCTCTAGACTAATGGCTGTTAGGCTGTAATATTCTTTAATATGATTTTTATTTGCCTTAATTTCATCTTCTTTTACACACGTCCCAAATCAGGGGAGAGCTGCTGAACACCTGAGCATATTTCTACAGCTTATCGAGATAGATGTTACAGAGGCTTTACCCTCCATATAGATTTATTCAGGGAAAAACAGAAACAATAACTCAAGCTCTATGTAAACTGGAGTGAGAATCACATTGTGTGACAATTGTCTTTCACCGCAGGGACACATGAAACAAATTGGGACGAGTGTATATTATGTCTTTGGTAGCAAGCGGGACAGCAATTTGTGTACACGCAGAGCCTCTGCGCCCTAATTTTATCTTTTCATACTCCTCTGCATTTGGAGCCAGCTTCATCACACACTCCAACACTCTAAATTAAAAATAGCTCAGCGGGTTTCTATTTTGTGCTGACACAAACCTAATTTTACACTTCCTTTCAGTAGTTTCCCCTGTTCTTACACTTCATATCCTCCGAGACAATCAAGCACGGCCCTGAAATTGCCTGAAACATAACAAAACAAATGAAATGGAAATTAATTTTTTTGCAACAGGATTAGCTATCCGTGTGACTATTATCTTTCCATGCTGTTTATCTGGAGCAAAAGGAGGAGATTATTTTACAATTAATGGCAGAGGATTCAGAGCCCTGCTGTAATCATTAGATGACATATCTTGAAGAAATAGCCCTTCATATTGCCTTACCCTGGGCTTCAATAATCTTGACCCTGGGTATTAATGGATGAGTTAATGGCCTGCAGAAATCCTTTAATTTATGCCAGGGTGAATTAAGAATAAGTAATGGATTCTGCTTTTCAAAATGTCCAGACAAGGCATTTCCATTCAGCCTATCTGAGAAATCAAATTATCATATTATCTCTTTGAATGGGTCTTCTGAACCCATATTTCACAATATCTGATGGAAATAATTCTGACATTCATTACACGACTCTTGCTTTATTGTGGCTTGCTACTACATGCTATGACAAAAGGGGATAATGATTTTTCCAGCTGGCCATGAGGAGAATGGACGTGGAGAAAAAAAAGGGATCAGACACGACAGATCTAGCTTTCAGTGTACTAATGTAAATACAAATGTAATTATGGGAGTGTAAATTGGTTTGACTCTTTGGAGAAAGGCCACTTCCCTTGTATCCCTTTCTTTGATGATAAATTGATAATAAATTGAAAATTCACAGAACATATGACGGCCACAATCTCAAAAATAGATACTTGAATGGGAAACAAATTTTGATACCTCATGTATATGTATCTAGATACACCGTTAAATAAATGCAATTATATTTTATTATATTTTAGTTTTATACATTTTACTGTTCCTAAAGCATGACTCTGCTCATCATTATTTGCCATTAGATTGTAATTTAAGGCTTTCAATTAGTAGTTTTAATTGGTAATCATTGTTTCCAGCATCCATTGCTGTGTATGTAAATCAGTGAAGATTCAGTTAAGGGTGCGGGGAACATAAAAAATGTATGTAAAACCTCACAATAATAAAACAATGTGGAGGTGACTCTTTTCAAATCTAATGACTAATTTATCAAGGGAAGTAGTCTGTACTGTTCAGTATATATTGTACATATAGTATATTTCTTACTATATTACTTTACTCTAATATATATTAAATAGATATCAAATGTTTGTAAAGCATATAACGATTCTGCTGAACATTCGGTATGCCGCCACATTAAATACATTTTTACATCAAAGATTCAGAATATCACTTAACAGTTTGCAATATAGTTTCCCCTTCGTGTATGTTATTGTGGGTGGACAAGCTTTCAGAGCATTCAAAGTAATGCAGTCCAGAAAGACTATATATAGGCTGTTGTTATGGACTGCATTTAGACCGTCCAAGTGGTCCTAAGAAACTGATGGCTCAGCATACATTATTGTGCTTTAATTTTAAAACACACTGAAGTACATCTCTTCACATGTCTTCCATTACATGGCTGCCTGATATGATGCCCCATGGGTCGAGGACACTCTCGGGGGGGGGGGGGGGGGGGGGGGTTTTGCCGGGGGGGGGGGGGGGGGGGGGGGGGGGGGGGGGGGGGGGGCGGCTTTGCTCACATCCAGGCCTGTATTTTAATTGGATCATGTCAGGCCTGTGTCACAGTGAAGGAGAAGTTTGATGTGAGCTGCAACACTGTCAGGGAGTGGTCCTGCAATAATGAAGTCATCCCTACGCGTGGAGTAAGACACTGATTTTTCTTCAACATATCGCTTGGCTCCTCGAGTTGTACGACGATCCTGTAAGTGGACCCGAGCCTCCTCGACCCCTGAGCCCTCTGTGCGGGCACCTACCCAACTCACACATGCTCCCCTGTCAAACGGCAACACAACACTGGCAGTTATTTGGGTTTTGTTTGTAATCTTTTTGGGCGCTTTGTCAGGCCGCCGTAGTGATATTAGTGTGAGTGCACAAAAGCCCCCGAGTGGTGTCACGCACAATTAATGTCCCCAGGTAGCAACTCCATTAGTCTTATGAACTCAAGTCGCAGTGGGGAATGCTAATGGTGGAGGTGCCGTGGGGCATTAAGGAGTGCAGCCAAAGCTACCACTTTACCCTTCGATTTGACCAGTGTGCACCTCCATCTCACTTTAGAGCCACGCAACCAGCACCCCCCAACCTCGACACTTTAGCTAGACACACTGTCAAATAGTCAAGCAGCCTCAGAAGATTACCATGGCAATGCGTGCCACTCACTCACACATCCGTGCACCGTTTCCTTTTTAATGATCATTGGTATGTCCCGGGCATCTTATCCAAATGTCTCCAATTACATGTGAGTGCCATGTATTGTGTCACTCCGATGGACCCTTTTGGAAGTCCATATTTTCAATTTTATGTGAAGACACCCCGACGCGGTTCATCATAGTCAGACTTCCATCTCGGCCGCCTCAAATCCCACACGCTCACGTGACCTCCTCCACAACGGATGCCGTGCCTGACCTTGCTGGTGTATAGAGCATGGAGCGCTTCATTTGATCTAACAGGCCTACAGCTGAGCTAAACCCAGCAGTGAGGCCCGCTCCCCACGCTCCATGCCCGCTCTAGCGTGGATGTGTTTAGGAAGCCTGGTAGCTACCTTTACATCACAGCTCAATAGCATCATGTTGCCTCCAAACCTACATGTCAATTCCTTGTCACACAGTCCACGGAGCGAAAAAAGAGGTAGAGGTGGTCTGTGATAAAGCGAAAGCTGACAGAAAGCAGAGCGATAGAGAGGGAGGGAGACGCTGGTAATTTTGGTAGAATGAACCCGCATCGACAAGTAACTTCCATCCAGGCATGAAAAACACAAGCCTGCCATGACAGGGACTGCAAAACGAAGAGAAGTCACTCTGAGCCTATTCACAGCCTTTATCACATTATCAATTATGGATTATAAATGTACTCCACATGGTCTGGTTCTCTGCGCCTTACTCCATCATGTTCTGCCGTCATCACTCAAACCGAGGCCCACACGGGAAGGCCGGCCGTGCTCCCAGGTTCCTAGGCACCCTCTCACCGTTGCTATGGAATGCAGTGGCTGTTTTATTGCTTGTGGCAGTAATTGCACTTACATTTGATGGTCTTTTGTTGAGATAAACCCCACAGCTGGCCCTCTGTTAGTCCTCGCTACAAGCCAATTGAGTCGAAATTTTTCACAACCTAAAGAACATCTTTAAATTTCTGTGTGTATGGTTTACTTTTATTTTTTTAATTAGCAACATTAGCATTTAACAACGGCATAAAAGCATCTGCTGTGGTCATTCACTGGATCCAATGTGTCCACAGCTGTTGGAGGTCCGCATCTTTGATTTGATGGCCTTTCCTGAATGAGCCAAGCAAGTGTTCATATCGATTTGCACATTAAATATATTAGTAATAAAACAACATCCTGCTGCAAACCAATTGTAAAATCAATAGTAATTGGAACCAAAATATTATGAGTTCTTGGTCGGCAGTCTTATTGTCTCTGTAGCTGACCAGTGAAATCCTGTTTGATTGCAAGGTAAATGTGATAAATATTGATAACAACGTCAAATGAATGTATGGGTGTAATTCTGAGAGCCTAAATATAAATTGAATCAACTCTGGAGAAAGAGGAGGTTAACAAAGCAAACTGATGAACTTGATAAGCTTGTACAGAAGCTGTTATTGATCCTCAGAATTCTTTTAAATTTGAGAGCGAAGTACAGTTTGGTAATCAAATGAGATCACACTTTACCAGAATCCATGCTATAATATTTTTTCTGCTGTAAATGACAGTATTAGCTGCAAGATTTAACCAATAAAGTTTTGGAATGGAATGGACAACTAATATATATGTATATATATATATATATATATATATATATATCAATATATCTATTACAAAGGATTTTATTGTTTTGCTCATCTATAAAATATCTTTATAATATTTTCTTTACTATCAAGTCTTTATAATTACTGTGTGATACAAACTGCAGTTTGCTCGACGTGAATATCTTGGATTTCTGCAATGAGACTAAATTATGCACACAGTTATTGGACTAATTGCTAACCTGTCAAGACCAACCTAGAACAGTCAGCTGGAATTATCTTAAATGAACTCATCTTAAGGTTTTAATACTCCTAACCCTGCAGATGCGGACGCTTTTGCCTTTTATATCCTTGCCCATATTAGAGAGGACGTGTGTGTAAGCAGAAGTACACTTTTAATAGAAAGAACTGACACTGCCACTGCTCCTTTTCTACTGGCCTCTGGTGTGGGATTTCGTGGTGCAGGAAAACAAAGCATGAGGTGTGTCTTATTCTCCACAGAGGGCCCCGGGGCCAGGGAGTGAGCTTGCTGCCATCCTGGAAGCTTTGAGTGCTTTATAACAGTGTACACAAAGGACTAGCTTCCCACAGCCCAGTCATTAACAAGTGGGCAGCAGCGAAGGCAGAGCCGGAGAGGGGCCTTCCACTGTCCTGCCACCACACCTGCTTCCATATTCACAGAGCCAGGCTGGCCCAACATGAAGGATGACTTGTAGTGCACTGAACTCCAGGGACAGCGAGCCAGCTCTCCTGTCTTGTTTGTTTGATAATTCAAGTGTCTGACGACGGTCCACTGCCGAGGACCACAAAAACAGCACAATACTGCAGCTTTGTCATCGTTAGTCCTGTCGGAAAAAATCAAACTGCAACGCGACACAATTGCCGTTTAGCACAGTAGCTTACGTGACTCTCCATATCTGATCTGTCTCGGTCAGGATTATGACGTACTGTGTTTATCAGCCAGTATTATCCAAATGCATTGTGGTAGATTCTTATTCTTATTTTTCCATTTTGTATCGGGCTTAAACCGGGACCTGAGAATCTTAATTTCTTTCCACCCCATGTAATCATGTAATGGCATGACATCATTCAGTTCATACTCACTGTAAAATGAAAACTACACATAGCCTACGTCATGCCATCAAATGCCAGCTAACACTAATGTTCCGTCTGAAAGACATTGTTAACTTTTACAATGTCTTAACATTAGCTTGGTACTTCATGACTTCATATAAGTTTGGGAAAATTCACAAGTTGATAGAAAATGGAAAAAAAATTTGCTGGTCATGATGTTGTCTAAATAGTATATGGTACTTTCCGAGTTTTGCCAGTGATGAGAAATACTTTTTCAGAAAGTTGATCAGTGGTGAGTAGCTCGGTGCGCTAGTAAAAATGTACCATACATGGGAGCGCAATGAGGAATGAAGTCAAAAATGTACACACATCCATACACACAGACAAAGAATGAGATCTATTACTGTGAGGCAAACTAGTCACACAATCTGAGTCTGCATTGTACTATGACATTGTACACTGTGTTTATAAATGATATCATGGTACATTTGAGGTCTTGCGTGCATATAAGAACAACAACGAAATACATTATAGTCCCCATAAACACGCCTCACCCACAAGAACCAAAAAGTGATTTAAGTGTTTTCATTCACATTGACAGGTGAGGGGCATTTACTTTTGACCAATCTGGATCAAATACCAAACCTGCTGTTTACTCAGTGAACAATGCTAGTGGACGCTGACACATCAGAGACCCGACTGGACCAAATTTTGATGGATGTCAATGGGGACTGCTTACATTTCACGTGAAAGCAGATTTGTGACATTTACTTACGTAGGCAGCTCGCCAGCGAGTCACGGTGTTATGTAAATAGCACACCTGTCTGCTCATTGACGTGCCTGGCTTATAGAAAAAAAATGTCTTTTAGGAGCTGGAAATTTTTGTACACGCATAGCGTTTTATACCATCTGCGAAAAAAGGTTCTGTAAGAGACTTTATGAAAGCAACTTAGGGCCGCGATAAGGGGAGAACCTTATCTTTTAATAAAAGCACGGAAACACTTATATAGACTCTTCCTTTAACCCCTTACAAGAAGGTCCTCCCCTCTTGCATGAGTAGCAAATGTTCATTTAAATCAAGCTAAACGGAGATGTAAGACACAACAATTTATTTAAATGGAACTTAAGATATATACTAAAACGTTATCACCAATTGAGTGCATGGACTTCACATGTAGCTCTGCTATTGCTGCACATAATATTTATCCCGCACATTGACATATAATAATCTACAACCTCTTGTGACACTGCTTGATTTTATCCCTGCTCTGTGTGTGTTGGAATAATGCCTATTATCCTTCCACAGTGGCATTAACAAAGACAAATGCTGTCATTTTCCATCATAGTCATGTTCTGATACTGAAGTACGATCACTCTCATTTCCTGCCCGAGGTTTGTACTCTCTTTGAGGAATGGTGAAATATAAAGAATAATAAAAAAAAAACTGACAAGATGGTGATATATCAAAAGACCATCAATTTCATGATGAGTCCCTTCACAGCCAAAACCATCAGAGAATTTTACATTGTTATCATGTGTAATAATCAATAGCACAGACATGGGATAGCAAATAAAACATGGAATGGACATTTAACTTTTCTAACCAGTGAAGCTGTTGGATACTCCACAAATGATGAGCTCTGTTTGCTGTTATGGCTCTCGGGTGCCCCACTTGTGTCTCTCTAATTACTTACTTTCATCAGGTACTACAAGAAATCTGATGGAGAGGAAAATCCATACTCGATAACAATGAAAAATTCATATTGTTGTTTTTTTTTTCCTCAATCCCTCTCTGTCTCCGTCTCTTCCCCCCTCTTGCTCACTCACACCTCGCTCTCTCTTATTCTGTGATATATTTAAATGTTAATAACCATTCATTCCTGACACCCTATCTACCAAGCCCCAAGTTTAACAGGAAATCTATTTAATCTGAAGAATCTCATTACACGATCATGGCAGCAGCTAAAGCCCTGACTATTGTCGATAGATGGGAGGCAGGAGGGGGGATGAAAGAGAAAGACTAAAAGAAAAAACGGGCTATCAGAAACAGAAATGATGCACGGAAAAAATGAATTCAGCAATGGATATTTAATTCAATCATTTTGCATGAAGCAACATAAAGGAGGCATAACGACTCTTGCTTCTTCCTTCATTTGAGTAGATAATGATTAAATGTTTTCTATTGTGCCATACAGCTGAACGGTTTATTCATTCCTGGCGCCATAGAGAAGAAGCTCCAGAAAGAACATCAAATCATTTCGTGCATTTGACAGTATGCTAAATATGAACTTCTTTTAAGGCCATTAAAAGATTATCATTGATTTAACAAAATGCCTGCTCAGAGCATTAGCCACAGACGGTTCCCCAAACCCCTCAGAACACCATTCTCCGAGCCTCTATTATCTCATCCACCCAGCACTATTTAATTTCATTTCCATGAATATGCAATGAATTTAATTTTGAACACTATTTTCATCTGCTCCTGTAATCACAAAAAATGCCATTGTAATTAGTTTCTAATTACTTGTTGTAATTGTTGTAGTAATCATTTTAATTACCCAAAATGCAGAGACATTAGATGCTAAAAGGAAAATAATCTGCTTTTACCTCCTACTGCGTCTCTCATTCTCTGGTTTGATATGGATTTTGACATGGGCTGCTTCACAGTCAAAGACAGAGGCAATAGAGCGCTGCTGTTTAAAAGCACATGGTACGGGAGGCATGTACTGTATAGGAGGGACAGTGAGGGAGAGACAGAGGCAGACAGACGCGACCAGACTTACATTGTAGCATCTCTGCAATCTGCTCTGTGGAAATTTGCATGCCCTGAAAAGCCATTAAGTTAAAATATACAGTTATTGTACCTTTCTGGGACCGGCGCCATACAAATGCTTATTGCATGTGCTTATAGCTCAGTCTACCAGATGGTAAATCATGAAATTTTATGAAATTATTGCACCAGTGAGGTGTTTTGAAAAGGAGCAGCTGTGAGGGAGATGGGACATTATAAACACTCACAGGTGTTCTGTCTTTCCCGACCGCCAGCCACAACATAAAAAATTAAATTATAAACAAACCAGCAAATGTTGTAATCTCCTCCACAGACACACTACTTACAGGAGAAATTGCTTAAACTAAGCAAATAATTTAATTTTAATTTGCATAAAATATTTATTGTGGCGAAGAAATTTTATAGTGGGGCCCTCTCATCTGCCAAGTTGGGAAATTGCAGGAATGTACATTTCACTTGCATCTCAGTGCCATGGATGGAGATCCATTAGGGAAGGCTCTAATGGGCACTTCACCCAAGCACATATGGGCAAGTACACCTAATAAGAGGGAGCTGGTCAGTGCCAAACACCACAACAAGCTTGTGTTTCTCATTAAGATTTTATTCCTTCCTTAGTATTTAATTAGCAAGTCTAGCACAGGGACCAGAGACGATAGCTTCACATCCACTATGTTGCCACCTTCCAAGTCTCCAAGATGTAAACTGGAGGTCTCCTGCTCCCTGGCTTACAACTAGTGCATTATCCAAATACTTGTTGGTTGGACTGGGGTCAGATTTTCTGCAGAAACCCTGTGGCTCCAAGGCACAATGTGCGACTTGGCTTCTCTCGAATAAGCTCCTCACCAACATTCAGATTCATCTTTGCTTAGTGTTCACGAGGGGTTTGAGGCAATGGCAGTGCTGATATAGTCAATAAGGAGTAGCCTCAATAATGTAGAAATTAACATAATACAACATTGACGTCAGATTTGGGCTGTGATTTTAGAGAACCTTTAGATTCATCACTTGGCAGTTGAGATCATTATTGTGTTTGTATCCAGGACACCTGATTCCTCAATACATGATTTTATGTTGTAATCACATAGGCAAGCTATTAATTAGAATTTGTAATGTTAAGAATTTCCTATGATTCTCTATGACATAATAAATATTTAAAAAATTAATAATATTATATGAATAAATATTGTACATGAACATGTTTTTATTGTGAATGACGGGTTGTGCCATATTCAAATGAAATGCATGCAAATTATTTCCCTGAAAAGAGGCGAGAGCCTGGACACATACTTGGTGCTGCAAGGGTTGTTGGGACATAGCCATGCATATTCAAATCCACTGCTGGACATGGCTGTCCTAAATAAACGAAGAGCGTGCGGCACTCAAGGGGGGTTTGTTTTCCATGTGTTTTTCCGTTTTCACTTTTTTTTTTTAAGCACCTCCAGCACATACTGATCAAGGCCCTTCCAGGCATTTATTTCCCATTAGCTGTAGGTCCTGCATGCCCCTGTGATCAGCATCATGGCTGAATGGAGTGTGCATGAAAATCAAAGTAGCAAAATGGTGAGGTAACTTAGGCAAGACTGCTCAATCTATCTATCTATTTATGTCTGTCTCTCTGTCTGTCTGTCTATATTTCTACACTCTGTAAGGAAGACAATAAGATCAATCAGATAAGGTCACTCTACCGACTACACTTTGAGTTACACCAAACCAGGTCGGGGGCCAACTGGTGGCCTACAGGAGAAGAGCAGAAAGGCACAGGGCTAAAGGAGAACATCTTTCCACAACCATTCCAGGTAACCAACAGATCATTTCCATACTAACAAAGCCCTTCATCCTGGAGGAGTTTTGAAAAGCTGCAGGTGCTGACAACATACGGACAGAAATGATAACCTACCTAGGCCAAGCTACCAACAATGGCTAATGGACATGTATAACACATGCCTCCAGACCCAGCATATTCCAACCACCTGGAGGAGAGCTACCTCCCCAAAAGCTACCAGCCCATCTCCGCACTAAGCCTGGGCGGACTAAAATCTGGAGCCCTCAAAAAGAGAGAGGCTAAATGGAAGTTGGACGCTGGAGTAACTTTAGATCAAACTAAAGTGGGGGGCCTACCAAAGTACACTGCATAGTTTGGCACTAGCCCTGTGCTTCTCAACTGCTCAATATGCCTGCCAAGTATGGACCCAATCATGTCATGCACGTAAACTAGAACCTATCCTCAACCAGACATGCACAATAGTGACTGGGTGCATTAAAACAACCCTTGTTCACCCCCTCCATCCCCTCTCTAGCATCACCCCCCCCCCCCAACATCTGCAGAGCAGTCATCACAAAAACCGTGCACACAAGGCAGGCCACTCATTTCATCAGCACACGGATTAACTTGTGGAGGAGTTCTTGGACATCACTGAAGTACTGGAGACCACCCCAACTAATGCCAAGATTACTGAATGGCAGAACCAATGGAACAGCCTGGGCAGCCAGACAATCCAATGGATGAAGAGAGGCATCAACCCAGACGAATGCCATGCTACTGGCTACGATCAGTCCTGGGCTGTCTGGAAAACACTGAACCAGCAAAGGATGTTGCAAAGTCTCCATGAAGAAATGGGAAATAACAGCTTTCGATGCATGTGTGTCTGGCGAACCACAAACATAGAGCACACCAAGAGATGTAGCTAGGCTGAAATTACCTGGCTGAACCAAATGCCGCTGTGCTCGCCTGCGACAACCACTGGAAAGATGTGATACAGAAGATGGCTGGATTTGAGGAAGAAGTAACATCATCCACGTGGACAATTATACCACTTCACTGACACATGAAAAACACGAACAAAAACTGCCAAACTGAGTAAACCCAGGAGTGTTACAAAGGTTTAACATCTAGTGATTACGCCATATGAATCCAAACTAAACCAACTTTTTTTCTAATTTAGCTGCAACCGCATTATTTCACTCCTGAGAGGATAAACAAGGACACAATTATTCCCTAAATAAACAATTTGGAATGATGTATGGAATAAAATTGTCTGTGGCCGATCCTTTAGGATGAGAAAAGCACATTGTGTCATTTTGTTTATGAGGCTTTAAAACAGGGCAGCTTCTCACACCACCAAACAAAGCCTCTCACCAGGAGAATCTCATTATGACTCGTAATGACAAATTCACCCATTGAAATTATTTGCTGCCATTTCAAAGCTCTATCTTGTGGGGACAAGATTCCGTTTGTGCATGGTTGGTCATAAACCTGGTGAAGTAGAGCACCGAGCACAGCAGTGATATACTTTCTAAAGGCTACATTGCTGACAAATGAAATGGTGTACATGAGAGAGCAGTGGTGTTCTGGTCGTGTCTGTAGAAGCCAGTCTCTTTCCAAATTGCACAACTACAACTTTAGGTGGAACATAAAGAAGTTCTCAGCTCCTTTGCAGTAATCAGATAATACCCCCCGTCTCCATGAAAAAAAAGTTAAAATAAATAAAAATCTCAGCAATACCTAAGAAACATGGTAATAGTGAATGCAGAGTATGTTAATCAAATGTGCTTGTATATTACCCCATACTCATCAAAAAGAGATTTTAATGAAATAGCATCCTCAAATGAACACAAGGAGAGAGTGAAAAGTGAGCAATGGCTTTTCAGGGTAGTTTGAATTTTTAATTGCCTGTCGGGAGAATATTAGATAAAGCTTGATTAGAAATAAATTGAAAATCTCTGCTGAATGCATCGACTGATAGACACACTAAAAGAGACAGGCGAGGAAGGCAGGAGATCCATAAAAACTGCCTTGGATGAATTTGGAAGTTGATTCATCTGCAATCTATTAGTGTGTTTTTTTTTAACTCTAATGTCATGAATATACAACCGTTTTTCAATCACTCCAGAACCAATTTAGGTATATTTCACAGTATTAGCCCAGAGTCTATAAACATCTTAAAAATTCCAAAGTCCAATTTGCAACCGCTGAAAGGTTTAAACTTATTTAATCTAACTTAATAACCAATGGTCATTGTGAAATCAAAACAGCATGAGCAACACTTAAACCTTTTATTCCAAAGAGAATGGGTTAAATGGGGGAAATGTGATATACCATACTATTTGATGGTGTATATCTATCTATGTTACTCATTGATGGCAATATTGTCTCTGGTCTGATGAAATGTTGTTGAAACCTAATGATCTTGCAGGACATTGATGGTAGTTTCATAGAGCCACTGCTTTCTCTTTTTAACAAATGTCTCTCTTATGCAGGTTTCTGACCTATTCTGATTTATCCGGCATGTCTGTAGTCATCACAGCTTGCTGGGCAGCCAATTAAACCTAAAGGTCTACAGAATGAATCAGACTGGGTAAGAATTATTTGAACTTCAGTTATGTAATTTCCATCCCCCGCCTCACATGGATTCAATCATTATATTTGATGGCCAATTCAAATTTTTCAAAATGTGTTAATCCATAGCTTATTACTCCATAGAATTGTAAAACATCAGGTATTTGGTATAGATATAACAATGTATAGACGTTGCAATTATGAATTGCTGTATATTTCTGAGCATTGTGCTGTCTTCACTTAGAGCACCTTTGTCTTTGTGAAATGTATACATAATATAGACCAATTGTTCATCCACTATATATCCTCAGTAAATATCAAATCTCACAAAATTAGGAAAAATTGGTTGCCAGTGAGCGCACAACCCTATTATTCACCATTGTTTATGTGTGTATAACATTTGTTACATTTGAATTAAGTGACCAGCATTTCTTAATAAATATGAAAAAATGGACATGCTTTGCAATTCCTACTTGCAATGATAGTTTACTGTTAAAGGAGAGGGGTGGTAAGATAATAATAATAAAAAGTCTCTTAGTCTTAAGTAAAATATTATTTTCAAGAACAACACTCAAGCTCCTCCTGGAGCGATCTTTCTAATGATTATTTTCAATAAAAGACCAAGAGTGAGGGAGACTAAATCACTACTTCCAGATAACAGAGGCCATCACAGTGACAGGCGGGTCAAGAGGTCGGCAGACTGCAGAGCATGTGCAGTGGGCTGTGTGAAATAAAGGACACAGGGGACAGTGAGCTCAGCTCATCCGACCAGACTCAAAATATCGGCCGCTCTTTACTCACAGCACAGAAAATAGTATAAACAAACCGGAGAGGAAAGTGTCGACACACTGTGTTTCACAGGGTACACTCATGCACTATACGGATAGAAGTACATTCGCAATCTTTCTCTCAAAATTAGCTGCAACTCTGCAATTTGAGGTGCGAGTGTCAGACCCATCACCGCTGAAGGAGGTCTATTTAAAGACGAATAGTCTTTCATTTATTTGGATAGCTACGCTGTTAATTGCTTGTTTTCCTCAAATCCCGCCTTCATCCATTGCACTTAACCTGGGTGGAATGTGAAGAGAAGAGAGAGAGAGAGAGAGAGAGAGAGAGAAAAAGAATAAAATGATCTGTTGGAATGTGTCTGTGTTGTTTCATATATCATTGATTAGACAAAATAAAAAAGCCATAACATTGGGTCAGGAGAACACAGAGCACGGGTGCTGACATTCTATCACGCCAGACACATATTGACTGGTGCACTGAAAGTAGTCACTCACTCATCAGTGTGAGGCAGGCTGATTGAGTTGCCAGCAGCCACTAAATGAGGCCTCCATCCACTGTGGGTCGAAATGAACTGCAATCTTTTCAGACCTTGTTGCAGCCAAGAGACCAGGAGAGCACGAGAGAAGGAAAGCGAGAGAGGGAGGTTTAAAACCCAGGAGGATTTCAAATAAGTTCACTGGAAAAAAAAAGAAAGCTATGAAAACAAAGCCAGCAGACTACTGGCTCCAGATGCTCCGCTTGTATTATTTCAACCATGCCCTGCTCCCTTTCTGATCTCACAGATTTTCCTTAAACATTCTCTCATCAAACCATACCAAAAAAAAAAAAAAAAAAACGTGCTTGCATTTCCCCCCTGCACCCCTACCCCCAAACATTCTCTCATCAAACCATACCAAAAAAAAAAAAAAAAAAACGTGCTTGCATTTCCGCTCTGCATCCTTACCCTCAGTCTCAACTTGAACTATCTTGGTATTGCAAAGACAGAACACATGCAGTTAATTATGGCTAATGAAAGCTTGTTTGAGCAGAAGAGGAGGGGTGTACATTAGGGGAGAGAGAGTCAAGCGGCTTGAACCAGAGGGTTCCACGCACAATTTGTTTGAACCTGGGTCTTCCACACTCTCTGCATGCTAATTTACCTTGGGGCTGCACCGCCTGTTTTTAAATATCGTTAATTGACTTAAGAGCTCATCAACGTGCTTCGTCTTCATTAGGTTAATGAAAAGGCCCAGTGTTTATTTTTCGTAACAGATTGTGGCAATGACATAATCTAATCGGTTACTTCCACTTCCTGAAGGATTGAGTCCTTCTGATGTGAGCTGCTGGAGCTGTTCAGATGTTCTATGTTTGTGGGTGTCTGTCTCTGACAAAGCAGGGACGAGGGAGGAATTAGAATAAACACATTTAGCCCTTGGCATGAATCTATGTTGCCCTTCTCTAATCGACAGTGTGAACTAACAAGAACGTAATGGTAGTTTTGATGTGTGGGTTGTCGGTGTAGGGCTGGGTGAAAAAGAGGGGACAGCCTCTGAGAATGGGAAGATTGCAGATTTGTCTCTGTAATCCTAATGGAATGAAATAAATCAACCATAGTAGAATGTCCATGACCCAAGTCATGAACCCGAGGGGCCTTGTGATATTCTGTGCAGAAAAAAATGGCAGAAAAAATATTTTCCCTCACTTATAGGAGTACAATTATAGAGAACAATTTTCTTTTATAAAATTGTGAGCAGCTCATTTTAGGATATGTAGAAGGTTTTTTATGTCACTTCGTACGATACAAATGTAAACCATACATCTACAAAGGTAAACAATAAAGGGGATGGAAACATATTCTTTTTGTAAACATATGTATTTCTTTGTCGTTGCAAAGGAGACATATTTAAGTTTTAGCCTGCTGTTCTGTCAAAACCAGATTTTTTTAAGCACTTTCAATTAAAGAAATTTGAGTGGGATGTGACCTATGATCTTTTTTTAGCCAGTTATTAGCTCTGAATGTTAGCAGTTAAAAAAGGGGTATAATCATCCACTTTAGATTCTGGGTTCAAAAGCTATGCAAACCAGCTACGCAGGATCATTGTTAAAAAAAAACAAACACAACAATTAACAGCGACACTGACTTCATTAAAAAGTTGAGAGAAAATTGTTTCACCCCCCTCCCTCTTTTGTAATGAATATATCACATTGCTGCACTGCTGTAATTTAACCTTTGGCTCCCATCATGCATCTCTAAGATGCACATTGTGTCAGCTGCCCTTAGACGTTGAACTCTGGCTGATACAAACACACAAAGCCAGGAAGGGAACACATGAGGTGAGTAAGTCTGCCTGCGCCGCTGCAACACTTAGGCAAAATGAGCTGATCTTCCTCCTGAGGACAGTAACATTTGAGGCCATCTCTAGTGGTGTGGCCCATAAAAAGTGACATGGTGGTAAAATAAATCACCCCCTCAACCCCCCAGACCCCCTGCTCAACACCACCCCCTCTGCTCCTCACTGTCTGGGCCATGTGGCCGTCAGAGGGCTGCAAAAGCTCATCAGTGAGAACTTGAGAATCCTCCCAGGAGCTGTTCTGGGGTCAGCTCGGCCTCAGCACACCGTAAACAGCTCCCATCGCAGCCGTGTTCATCACTAACTGTTTCCCCCCGAACACTTTTGCTCACTGTCCATCCTTGCACTCCCCTCCGCGAGACCCAATAGCAGACGTTTCCAATAAATCATTTGACCCCTCCCCGTACCTCTTGTCTAAAAACCCCTGTCTGTCCCCGGCTTGGCCTGAGATGATGCGTTCTGCTGAAGTCACTTAAATAAAAAGATCGCAGTGGGAGACATAATGTGTTAAAGTAATAAGATGGTCTCGGGCAGGTCACGGCCCCTTTCCTTGCTCCAGTGCTCCTGTGGAGGCTCTTCGAGTTAATGGGCTGTGGTCAGTGCACTGGTGAGCCATAAAGGCTGCCCTCCGAAAAACTACAGCCCTATTCAGAACAGGGGATCCACCAAAAGCCACTAACTGGCCCATCTAGATAACAGCACACCCAGCACTATTTCCACAGTGCGTCTGACACTCCCAGGACCTGTAAATCTCTTGTATTTATCATCTTCTCTTGTACCTCTCCCCTCTGACTGCCATCAGCACACAACTGTCCTTCAGTGTCAGCTGCTAGTTGTTTTTTTAGGAAAGGCACTACAGGTAAAAAAAAAAAAGGAGAACAATTGAACCTATACACAACAACATGTAGCCAACTGATTACCCACATAAAAACAATGATTTTTGTAATGCAGGTTTTCCCAGAAATCCGATATTCAAATATAATACTAATAACTGAATAAATATCAATAATATGCATATTTGTCCAGAAAAGAGATCTGAAGATTGATTTAGGCAGGATGAACTTATTTTTTTTTTATTATGTTGCAGTACATAAGACAGATCATTAACAGAGGGGATTTTTGTAGGTAAATAGAATATATATGTTCTATAAATCTGGGTGTAATGAAAACCCTTAAGAACATAAATAGGAATACAATTAGAACTCTTGGGGCAACTTCTATTAAAATTAAGGTTTCTTTCTCAGACCATGGGGAAACTGCTCTTGAAAGATAAATGTGGTCAATGCGATTTGGTGCTTAGGTATGTTTTTTTTTAACCTTTTTATGCGTTCTCAGTTGGCTGCTGATACAAAGGAAATTACCATTTACCATATTTGCATCCGATTCCTGTGCAAGATAGAGAGAGCTTTGCAACCATGCCTGTGACTACATGATGCAGACAAGGATGCATTCTGCCTTAGAATGCAAACACTTAGTGAATTTACGAGAGATGTCTGAAGGTAAGTATGCATAGTAAAACAGGAATGTGTATTTTTTTTTTACATTTCCTATTGACAGAAAACATAAAAGATAATGGAAGCAACATTGCCCTCCATCTAAAACTGACCAGTGCATGAAGTCAACTTTTTGACTGCTTTGCATGTAATGCAATATAGAAAACGAGTCTATTTTCAACTAGTCTATATTGTTTCTACTGATTTTACCTGAATCCAGGCCATGCATAATACCCTTTTCAGCTTGAGTCTCATAGTAATGAATACAGGAACAGTGTTTACTCATTAAAAGGAATGGAAATATTACGAATGGGAAGCTTTAACAAATGATCATTTTGCATTTCAGCAGCAGGTTATTTTTGTGATAGCTAGTGTGACTTCACTGGAGTGTGCAGGCTTGCTGAACGAAGGGAGTGACCGTTAATGAATGTAGCTTAGGGGATTAATGAGAAGAAGCAGGGGACGTGTCATGAAGAAGTGTTCTGGCATCATGACGACGGCACCGCAGCCCCCATCCTCTTCTCTACTTACAGTAATTACATGTGAGCCCCTGTCATGTGCTATAAGTGGTCTTATGAAATTGTATTAAATGCCATTGTTTATGCCTCACTTTTCACTTCCTCATTGGTCTTTCCCTGTGTTTTTTTGTTGCCTGCCCTTAGCACGCTTCATTTAAGTCTCACTTCTGGTTTCATCATCAAGGCGTTAGCGTGTTAAGTCAAATTAACAATTTTTTCCTCATGCCAGATCTGTGGAACCTCACATCCTCTTGGTCTCCTGAATCATTTTGGATGTGAATGATTCATTTGTATGTTTTTCTATTTGCAAGAACAGCAGTGCATACGTAAGAGCTTGTTCCGAATTTGTTTAGGCAGGTGGGTTTAAAGCTGCAAAAACTTGTATTACAGAAGTTTCAGTTTATTCAACTCTCTAGGACAGGTGTTGACTTAGTAAAGAGACTGAGAATCTACAGCAGCCTTTTTTATGTGTTTGGCTCAAAACAGCCCAAGTAAAATATATTTACCACCCAAATCAAACAAACATTTATAACTATAACAGAGCTGATCAATCCCTGTTTAATACCCGAGCCGAAAGTATAATTGTATTTTATATCAACCAACTACAAAGACAATCCATGAAAAAATAAAAAATAAATGCTCTGAACGACAATACAGAATTGTAATATCTATCTCACCAAAAATAAATAAATACAATTAGAAATAATCACCTGATCCAATAATAACTGTTGATGGTGTACATTAAAGGTACTATATTATCAATATTTTTTGATTTTAGGTCAACAAAGCATTTTAATCGGACCGGACATTGACCCTGCAACCAAAGTTGTTCATTTTCTATGTAGTTAGTCAGCAGTGTGTATTTCCGTGGCCTTTTCTTTTACTAACTCTACCTCTCTGTGTAACATAGACACAGGGCAGCACACTAGACAGACGGTCTGCCTCCCCCCAGCATGGCTGTAATAACCTCCTAGTGTTGGGGCAGACTCTCTGAGAGATATCCTTGAGCCTCACCTCCATCTCTCTAACAGGTCACGCCGAGATCTAGGAGATAGTGAGCTATAGTTAAGGTCCAGATCTGCTATCTAGGCTTGAGTGATGGAGGGAACCATGTGGCGACATGTTTATTGTCACCCAGATGGTCCACAATGCAGTGGCTTGGTGAGCCACATCCATCCCTAATATAATTCATGGGGTGGCACCATTGTGGGGTGACTGATAAGGCCTTCACTTTGCCCTGCGCTGGTCACTCGTCTCAAGGAGACTCCAAAGAAACTTCACTCTGTACAAATGGTGGTCAAAATATCTAATCCCACCAAGGGTTACACTTTAGTGCTAAAACTTGTAGCGAGCTTACAGAGCTGAGAAAAGCCATTTATAATTGTAGAATCGCTGTCCACCATTTTGCTTCTTTGAGGAATTTGTATTTACAGGGAGAAAGAAAAACGGTTTCAAGTGAGAAAACAGCAGATGAAATGTAGAGTAGACGAGAAAGATTCAGGGCAAGCCCACCCGGCGAGGGACTAGGCAGCAGTTGTTGCTGTCCACACAATATAGGGCCTCCAGAGTGTCTCGCCTTGGCACGTCAAAACACCTTCATCTTTTCTGTATTTTACTCTGCCGTAAAAAAAGAGCTGAGAAAATGTTATTCTTACAAATTATTAAATGATGGTGTGCTTGGTGACGTTTTGATAGCAAAGGGCACCATCCAACACACATTTCAGAGGGAAAGGTTAAATGGAACCAAATGCACGTAGCAATGTGGTCAGTGATGGGTAAGATCAGAGGAGATCAGCCTGATGCTCTGGTGACGCCTCAAATCTGTTTCCCATCAACCCATTGTTGTTCAGATGTTCCAGGATTTTCTCTGACAGGGAAATTGTGTATAACTGCATAAAAATATTTGGAAATCTGTTCACCATTATCAAAGCATGTTATCTTTAGGCTCAATGACTCATAAACGTTGCTATTTCACATTGTTTAAACACAAATTATATTATTTAAACCAATGCTTTACTTTCTCATACTGATAAAAAAGATGACTACTTTTCTTTTTTTGGCAAATCCTTTTTTAAATATGCGTTTCTTTTCATGTATCAGTGTGTTCTTACAATATAACTGATGAAAACATATTAACAGATTGACAACATGACCTTTTAAAAATATATTTTTATAGAAGTCCAGCTAGTTCTGCATCTCGAGTTCAACTGAATATATGACAGTTAGCAACATCTTTTGTCTTGCCTGCATCATACCTTTCACATGTAATAAATATTAATATTCCCTCGTCTTTCTTTCTAACCTTTTCACCTTTTCAGCATCACCTTTTGATTGTTCCCAAGCCTATGCTGCGTTAACAAAACACACAAATACAATAACAAATCGCACAGAGAATGAAAAAATGGAAACTCCTGTATGATGCAATGGCGTGCAACATACTAGTCCTTGAAAGAAAACTTCCCTACTTTAAGAGTCAGGTCCTGACTTTATGGTACAGTCTGACTTGGTGTACTGTGACATTGAAAGGTCTTTCTAAGTTTTTTGTGTTCTTTATTATGAATAAATAAAAGGATCTACCACATTTGGGGCATCAAAGATCAATACATCTCAAGAGTACAAATGTGAATGTTAGACCTCACCAAGTTTCCTAGCAAAACACCAACTCATGCAAATCTATCAATTGTAGCGTTACGTAATGAGAGCAAAAAGTGTAGCTCCAAAGTGAACCAAAGTAGGTGTAATTTACATTTTACGTCATTGTCTGAAATATTGTAACCAAATATCTAAAACACGACTGCTTTATTCAGCTGCCCGTGCCTTTATGTGCAGTGAAGTCCCATAGGCAATACATATGGTTTTACACAAACAAAAACTGGGTTTGTGCACTACAAATTCAAAAGGCATTCATAAGTAGACTTCCAATCTACATCAGCAGCCAGGGCTTATTTTTCAGCAAGACCAATAGTTGGAGATCTGCCTATCGAAGCAGCATCTTTATTCGGATGGAAAATGAATCCTCAAGGAACATGGCCAGGCGCTTTATTGTGTATGCAGTGTGTGGCCAGGATCAAATTGGCAATCAATTATCCAATTAAGACTGACAGAAATGCACATCAGGAATTCCAGCCCATCAGTCCAAGCTTCTGATTGGAACACGATTAGAGGGACTTAATTAAACCCTAGGTGCTGGGTGTTTAAACATCATTTGTGCGGCGTCGGAGGGCTTGAAAAATATAAATCTGGGCCGTAGATTGTCCGCACCTATCCCAGTATGAAAATAAATGAAGATCTGTAAAAAGGAATGTCCCTCAGACATCACCCTATAAGGTAGATGACCATGTTGGTTACTCAAAGATGGGCAAGGGGCATGGCATTGTAAAATTAAAATCCATGCCCTTGGGAAGATCCGGAGAAAGAGATAAATATTGGTGAAAATTGCACAGCACAATGCAATAACAACAGCGACCATGATATTGTGCCACATTAGTCTTAAAACCATTCCTACAGTTTAGCAGCTTTTGAATAATTCAAGGACATAGCGCACCATGGAGAGCCGTATAAGTGTGATGTGTAGAATGAAATGCGGCTTGCTTTCTTATATTCTAAGGGGTATTTTCTTACTTGGCCAACATCTCCCTTTCATGTGTGGTTGTTTAGTGCCTGTATTGATTTCTGAGCGGTTTCTTCCTCCTATGTCAGACAGTGCGAAATGGAAGGCACTGCATTTTAATAGTGGCTTGTGAATTAATCATTTTTCCTGATAGCAAAGCTCAGCTCTGTCCCTGTAGAAGAACACCTTATCACAGCAAATAGGATTCAAAGGGAGAGGAGCAGTATAATCCACAGCTAATTGGATGAAATGGCTATGCTTTCTCTCTCCTTCCGGGGGCCAGTGTCCGCGCAGCCCCCTCCACAGGGATCTGGGAGCCACCGAAGAGGTTATTACAGTTTGTCCTCAGGGAGCATTAATACCTTAGCCCTTGTTCAGACATGCAAATAATCTAATTCAAGGTCTAGCTAATTAACAACTTAGCTATAGTAAAGATAAAGGGGCTCAATAATAAGCCTGAGCCTTTTGTAGCAAGGCAATGTACCACCCACCTCAGATACAACAATGTCAGAAAACACAGGGGCCCTTGGAAATGAGCTAACAACCTTGTATCATAATGAAAATACAAGGTTGTTTGAATAAACAATTGATAGGAAAGGCTAAAGTGTAACTTGTCATTTTGGAGACTGTAAAGAAATAATATTTAGGGGGATAATCCACATTTTTGGAAGTGGACCATTAGTGACTGAACATTAGTGATGCAGAAAACAAAGCAACTGTCACTATCTTATTGCAGCACCCATATTTTATTCTATGCCTTAAACGATAGTTAATGCTTCAAGGAAAGTGAGCCAGAAAAATGCTCTTTTGAAATACTTATTTAAATATGACTCCTCAATTGCCAAATATTTCCACACAGCCCCTTAAAAATAAGAATAAAGAACAACAACAACAAGAGCTTCTGTCGTACAGAATACAAACAAAATGTGTATTTTCTTTCTTGAGTATTTGTGTGAAATGTACTTATTCATTGATACATATGTTTATTTATGCACACATAACCTTTATGTTTGAATACAAGTACAAGTTGTGTATAATGTGTGGCCTCTAACTTCTTGTGTATGCTCTCAGCATGAAAAATGATATGTCTGTGTGTTCAGTGAGCGATCAAATGGATATGTCAACATTTTTTTGACACTTAGCATGCTTAAGTCTAATAAGAGTTTCTCCTTGAGTGCTCATGCAGCGTACTATGGGCACTTATTTGAATAGCCTCTGTAGGCTGTTGTCTCATAATAAGCAACAGAAAAATGGAACATGTTTTAGGGCATCTCTGGCTTTTCCAGGGTAAAATGTTAATCCAGCTTTAGCAAGGTTGCATGGTCAAGGTTGCCAAATTACCGACAAGCACTAATCACCCCTGCCTTGGAGCAAGTCTGGCTCAGAAGCAAACGTTGTGCAACGCTGCTCCCAGCCCCCGCTCAAATGCCTCACCACCAGCACAAGTACACTCGGTGGCTTCGCTGTGTACGAAACTGTGATTTAACGCATCAATTTACATCTCCCTATACCAAATAACCTTTCCTTGAATGCATGAAGTATCTGCAACAATGGATGTGTCTCCTCCCTTTGAGGTGTTTTAAAAATGGTTTGTTTGTTAGTTTTTTTAATACAAAGGGTCAGTGGCCTTTAAAAAAATATGACATTAGCATCAGGACAGGATGTTGTTAATGAACATTTCAGACTAGTGAACATGCACATATCGGTTGCTTTACTTTTAAAGTTTATTTTGTTAAAATGATACTGACCATGACAATGGAAAACAAAATGTGTAAAAATGTGCTCCACCAGAATAAAAAAAAACTATATTTACAATGATGGACCTCTTTGAAAGGTTCAAGAAGTCTGAGTAAGCAACAATTTACTACTACTACTAAGACATTCTGTATTATCGTGCTTCCTCTCCCTCTCTCTCACCCTGTAAGTGTGCGTGTGTGTGCAACATTAAGTTCTCCTCATCCATGGGATAGGAAAGGTATTGTAATGACCACTTACATTCACCCTCTAGCAATGTTGCTAACAGCTGATGAGGTTTGTAATTTCTTCAATGCTGTTAGATAAGAAAGGCAAACCTTTACACACCTAACCTGCTCATAAATGAAGAATAAGGCTGATGGCATTTATATGATATAGTATTCTTATTGTCAGCAGAGGTGACCAATCGTGAATTGACCCTATTCATGTTTAATTTAGTTTTTCTTTAGAAGTATTGTGGGCTCATTCTCATTGAATTATACCATTCAACAGTTGCTGCCAAAAGAATAAAAGCTCTTGGGATGTTACATTGCTTTTTATAATAAGGGATTCAAATATTTGGGACCAATTCTAAAAAAGTTATATTTCCAGTTGGAAAGTGATTTTTGTGCTGCAGACATGTTAAGGAAAAATACATTGTTGGTTTTGGTCCAAGAAAAATATAGAATGACATCAACCTTTCAGTGGAAGTACTGGTCATGTGGCATTGTTCACTATATTATTCACACAACAATAATCTGCACATAATATGCAAACTGCATTGTCCTTAGACGTATATCTATTAGTTCCTTTTAATAAAGCATTATTACAAAGGGTTAATGAAAGTATAGCATCAAATATGGTATACCAAGTGTTGGAGTCCAATCACTCTTTTTAATAGCTTTGTAGCGGCCAGAAAATCAAGTATTCATGAAGATTGAGGAAGATGATCCAGTGAACTTCAATTTAATTGGTGCAAATTAAAACAATCCATCTTTTGCAGCTGTCTATCTATCTGCTATCACCACTTCATTGCTCGTCTTGCACCTTGATTACAATTATCTTTTAATAGCAAAACTTGTCAGCAATTTCTCTCCTTTCTGATTTACGTTCTGGGCCAAATACAGCATTGTTTGACTCGTATAACTCATGTTTTAGTGTAATGCAGAGTAAGCCTCCACTGGGCGGATGCAAGATGTATTGACACCATCACCCCATATCTGTTGGGTGCATGACATATGGCAAACTGTCTCTCTGCAGTACAGGCTGCAATCTTATCCCCATTCATATAAAAACAGCATGTTTGCATGTCTGGGGTCTGGCCCCCGTAGACTATGACTGGAGGGAAGTTCACCAATGGATTGCAAAATAAATGCATATGCAGGGATGATTTTTTCGCAGCGTCCAATAATGGTTCCAGGCAATTAGACCAAAAGATGACACCCTGACTTTTAATTTGGGACAAAGTGATCTCTTTCTCCTCGTTCATCCTCCCCCGCCTCTCACCTGATGTGCTGAGCTAAGGTCTTTCCAAAGATACATAGCTGTGGTCTTATTTTATCATAAAATGGGATCTTGCCACTTCCTAGAAATGACTAGATGTTGAAAGGCTTGTCTTAAGTGACTTAAGATTTCATATAGGACACCGGGAGTGGTGCTTTGGGAATGCAAAGCACAAATTGCTGTTGAGCTAAGCAGAACACCGTATCTGCAAGACTCGAGCAAAACGATGAATGAAAACACAATGAAAGAAGGTTGTATCGGGGAAAACAAAGGCTATTTTCGAAAGCAAAGTTGACTTTGTCAAGCCAAACTGTTTTTGAACGTGTGGAAATCCAACCAAAGTATACCTCTGCAATAAGGTCGTAACATCGAAGTGCGGCCCAAGCCGGTGTCAAAACACCCTTCATTAGACAAAACTGTTATTCTGAATAAATCGCCGATTCAAAGTATCAGCAGCAGACTCATTGTTGCAGCAATAAAATACGTCCATGTCAAGATTTTCAGCATTAGAAACTGCTGGTTGTTAGAGCAAATGAGCCATGCATGGGCAATAATCAAACAAGGGGTGGAAGAAAACAGAGCAAATATACTTCATATCAAGATATGTGATGAATGGGAGAAAAACACCTTTGCTCTCAAGTAGTTTACTGCCAATAATTATTCACTTAGCAGGGAAAATAGATCCATTATGCTATTAGATTTCCGCATAAACAAGACTATTAAAAAAATAGAATTACAGATTATGCTGTTGTTTTTGTTGCATTTATCTTCCTGTTTGTTGTTTTACAATTGATAATGATCTTTGTTGGAAACTGTATTGGTGAATGTGAGCTTTGAGAGAAAGAATAAAGAAATATCTATCGGGACTCTGGGGAATTGTTGGGCCATTTCCACAATGCCCCAAATAAACTTGGATGTTCTCCATCCATCAGGTGACTACATGGAGAGCTGACCTGTCATAAATTCACTCTGTGGGGATGATGACAGGGCCGGAGCCAATCTTCATGAAAGAATAAAAAAATGGCGGTGGGTTCCCATCCCCCCAAATCCCTGAGCCCCCTTCCAACCCCAGCTCACCCTTTACCCTCAGCAGTGGAGCACCCTCACTCTCTCTCTCTCTCTGCACTTACCAGTTTCTCTCTCTCTCCCTCTCTCTCTCTCACCCCTTTTTCTCTCCATGGGTAAGCAGGTAATCATGAGCTGTCACAGAAAGGTGACCCATTAATGTGATGGATACGGTGTGAAAAACAAATGGTGTGAAACGTGTGGATTGCTGTCCTTACTGCACCTTGGCCTTTTGTTCTGTCATATCAATATCCACACAGGGCCTCATTACACCGCTGCACTACACAATGAGTGGAGCGCCAGGGTCAAGACTGCGCCACGCTCCCTTTGACTGGCTCCGACTGGGCTTTTCAGCTCAACCTCACCCCAAAGGACTCCGGGTAAACAGGAAGAGGGACTCCTCTGGAGCCGGAGACAACACACATCATCCGGCTCTAAATAAGCAACCCCCCAGCACTCGTGCATCCATCAGGGGCCCTGAATCTCATGCCTGCATACGTTGTGTCTGCAGGAAACACCTGACAATGGTTACACGAGGAAATCATTAAGCTTTAATCAAAGCATGAGCTGGTCCTCTTGTCGGCTTTACATGGATTCTGAGTTTTAGCTTTGCTGTTGGAAAGGTAAGGTTTCCACTGCATGCAATCTCGACATCACTTGTGTTTTTAAAATGTGACAAGCACTCCTTGAAATGCATCTACAAGGTCATTGACGTGTCTTTTATGAATGCATGCAAGTGCTGCTATAGTGTTTCAAAGAGAGTTTGTTTTTCTGCAATTTTTAACATTCCTCGGCTATCTATCACATTTTCCCCAGACAATGGCAGGTCACATAGTGGTAATTGAAACTCTACATTGCCAGACTGTGTGAACAGCAGCAAAAGAATCAATAAGTACGACTTATATGAATGTGTATGGACTCCTAAATTGCTTCAGGCACGCTGTAAGATGGGCACTTAGATTTTCAAAGAGCCATACTGCCAGTCAAGGTCAGGGGGGGAAGCAGTGAGGAGCAACTGTATCAAAGTCCTGGTCTAAACCTGCATTGTCCATTACACTTACCCACTGGCTGGACAAACAGTTATTAAAGAGCGAGGCTAACTCCACTGTCAGGACCTGTGATCCACAAAGTACCTATTAAGAAATATTATAGATTACAATCAATTGATTTTATGCAAAGGATAGACTTATGGTTCCCTGACCACCGTCTCCGAGGGTTGAAATATCTTGTCCAAGCATTTCAAGATCCATGCAAAACCTGAAATTAAACTGAAGCAGTGGCAACATGTCTGGGGGGAAATATATATATTTTTGAAACAGCAGAAGCTGGGAACAGTCCTCTATCGATTCTACAATGGAAGCGAAATACACAGGGCAGTACAAGCGATGTCGATACACCCACTGTGTTCCCCCTGAGGTCTACAGTGGTGGTCCGGTGGACACCTCAGATGAAACGCTGGAGACTCTATTAAGGACAGTGGTTACGGGCCACAGACTAATCTAGTATGACAAACTGGAGGTGTCCTGTTATTTCCAAACCCAGTGATGAATCGAGGGCTGTAGTCCCCCCATGCTGTCGTGTCAGAGTGGAGCAGAAACAGATTGAGAAGGCGCAGACAGCAGATTGATGTTCCGGGCTTCTTCCCTCTCCTCTAAAACCCACAGAATCGGTCTATTAGCCCGCCTCCCACTTGCCTATCGTTCTACATAGGTAGCTGCCCTCACATCTCCAACCTGACACTCACACATGGGCTGAACCAGAGAAATACAACAACACAAGTCTTTTGCTTTCCTCTTTTTTTCAAAGTCATTTTACAAACGTTTATTTATTTACAGCCTTAAGTCTAGACAAAAGGGGCTGATATTGTATATTTACTTTTCTGCACTCGATATTCCCTCGTAACAACCCTGAAATAAAGGTGGATGTACTTAATTTATTTTGTTTCAGTTGATATTATAACAAATATTATAGTATAATATATAGAATACTATAAAATATTCCACTATACCCTTAGTGATAAGTCCGGAGCCACCAACGACTGGTTCCTTTACCCGAGGACTGCCCCAGCCAAAGAGGTACATAACCCCTAGATATCACAGCATAACCAGTTAAGCCACAGTACATTTTTTTATTAATTTAATCAAACACATAATATGACTTATTGCTCATTGCACATGTCTTTGGACATATGATTGACCTGTAATATTACTGACACTTTTTGAGTTTTTTCCCCATTATTGAAGACACGCTATCTTAGATAATTTATCACAGGAATACTTTTAGATGTTTTATTTCTTCTATTCTGTTTATTTTCTCCAATGATTAGAAAACAATGTGTGGATTTCAGAATGGTACTGGGTATGGATATTACGTTGGCTTCAAATCAACATATACTGGTGAAATGCCAACAGGGGTCGCACATTACACATACAGTTAAAAATCATTACATTTAAATTGCATGTACATTAGATATTATTCAAGAGGCTGCACGTTGTAAACTGCATGTCCTGCACAGCCATTGAGCATCCAACTTTGACAATGCTCCGAGGCGGTAATTCTGAATTATTTACACTTAAAGTGGAGGGAATCTTCAGCCAGAGGTTAACTATGGTTATCGTTAATGGAGGAATAAAGTCAATGACAGTGCTCCATGGTGGGTCCTGGCCTGTCTATCTTTACCCCCCCATCTCTCTCTCCTCCCTCAACCCCTCCCTCTGCGATGACCGCATCCCCACTGTAATGCACCTGTGTGTGTGTGAAGGACATCCCGACCGGCAGGGCTATCACAGACACAATCTCACAGCACTTTAATAACTTTGAGAGCGGTCAGCACCCTGCGCTTTAATAACACTCCCTGTCAGCTCACCCCACACTGCGCAAAATTGTCTCGTTGGAATTCTTTATGGTGGAGGCCAAAGAACTCTGGTGATGGGGATGGAATATAGCCACGATCAACCCTCTGCTACCTCTAAATGGCTTTCCAAAAGTACGTTTTTATCTTTGGCTCAAAACAAAGAGGGGGAGAAAGACAGGCTCACTTTATGACGCTGCAATAAGCTTTTAAAATCAGCAATGTTGTCTTTGAAAGAAATGTAGAGAACACCCAAAGTTCACTTTGTCATATGATAAAAATGTCATAGCTGGCATTGCTGTTGCATGCACACAGACCCACACCGAAGAACCGTCCTACAAGATGCTGCTATCAGTGCTAACAGAGGTGTTTCATTCCAAACTACTGGAATACTTCACTGTGCACATTTACTGTGTTTGGTTGGCATACATTCTCGTGTGAGTCAAATGTGTACACTTTTTAAGTGCCTGAACTGCTGATAATTGTGTTGCTTTTGTGTCTTTGGTATGATCTGGCTTCATTCAAATCTGCCATGACAAAATGCAAGATGTGTGACTTAACTGTAGCCAGATTACATGATTTCACCATCTTGAAGTTTAGCATTTTCAGCTTCCTTTCGCTCCCATTTGCAGCTGCCGGCATGCAGAGTTGCCTGGTGTAGCTTCAGTGCTCTAATCATTATGCAAATATTTGATTATCTGTTAAGGGAGATCACAGCTAGAAGCTTCACAAATGCAGCATGTTTATGTCTAGTATACATATTAAAGGAAAATTCCAGCTGAGCATGTGAA
Source organism: Colistium nudipinnis (assembly GCA_016785305.1). Classification (NCBI taxonomy): domain Eukaryota; kingdom Metazoa; phylum Chordata; class Actinopteri; order Pleuronectiformes; family Rhombosoleidae; genus Colistium; species Colistium nudipinnis. The sequence goes on from JAFBJU010000614.1 coordinate 207,419, forward strand.
GTGTAAATCACCCTGCGCTGCACACACTGTGCAGAAACTGTGTTTCAGAGCTAATGATGGGCTCGGGCTGTGTTTTTGTGATGCGTCTGAGATTATGGCTCTCTCCGGCTGCAGCGGTGCTTCGTTCCTGGTCATCACTGCCTCGTGCCACTGATTAACATAATCAGCCAACATTAGTTATTCATGTGATGTGCAGAAGCGCTCGGGGGTCAAATCTTTGCCCTGTCTAATAACCTATGTTAAATATTAAAGAAGTACATGGGCTGCCTGATTTACATGCCTCTCATCCTGTCTGTAGATGCACAAGTAATAAGAAACAAAATGACTCTAGGTCTTCCGACCATTACTTGGTTCCAGAATAAATATAAAGAATGGTCAACATATATTGCTTTGATAATCTAAGACCAAGCCATTGTTAGACTAAAATGTACAACAACTGTCTCCAAGTATACACCAAGGACAAGAGCGTAGGTCTATGTAAGCTGAATATGTGATCGTTTCACACACAAACCAATCTGTGCGAGCCAGCCCTGCCCTACACAGTTGCTCTGTTGGTGTGCATACACACAGGCATATAAGAGGCTTTTTCCACTCGGCTTGGTCTGACTGTCTGACAAAAAGGACCCCACTGGGCATGCATGTACTGACTTGCTGCATCTTTATGCCTCCCATTCCTTGATTAACAACAATGAACGCAGAGGCTAGCCAAGCGTTGAGCCGCTCATACTGGATAAGCCTTGCCCTGGGTAGGGGGGCGACCCTATGCGCTGCTGAGAAGGAGGCCGGCTATGGACCCTGAGGAAGTCATTAGGGGACCAGTGACCTCACTGGTGCAGAGCTAAAAAAAAAGCTGCCCACCAGCATGATGTCATACTTCACATGTCATCCTTCATCACGGCAAAACAGTGCAGACTCCAAAACTGTAAAAAACGACATCATGTACCTGGCAGCATTACCTTTATTTGATGTACAGCGGTGGCCTCAAGTGAATCAAGCATTGCAGACTGTTTCTACAAGCAATCTCACGGAGCCATGCTGCTTTAAACCAGCTTCAGTATATAGGGTTTTAATAGTATGTTGTATATTACATTATTATGGATGTTCTGAATGCATACCTGGCATGGCATTTGTTTTTGCATTGCATAAAAATACACTGGGGTATCTAGACACCAGTGTCTAGACACACGAGACCTTTTCTGTTTCTAAACAAACAAACAATAAATATTATAGCAATAATTCAGGTCAAATTCTTCCAATGGTCAAAAACCTTTACAAAGCTAAATCATTTGTACCTTATAATAAATGTAGTGACGCACCTGGTCGTCCTTATTTCATGAACTCAGCCATTCTCTCTAGCAGTTATAAACGTCCCCTGACCTGCAAAATAAATACAGCCACAGTAGCAGGTGGATCTCAAAGGTGGCACTATATTCCAATTCCAGATTGGGTCTTTAATGACACTTGTACTGTGGAAGTGAATGGATGCACAATTTATCACCCATATTCCCTCACCATGTAGGACCAGGAGAACCAAGCATGTAGACTAATGAACTGCAAACTCTCCTCTAGGCTTCCCTTTGTAATGATGGAACTACTTGGGATTTTCTTTCTTTCTTTTTTTTCTTTTTAATTTGATCCTTAAAAAAAAATCCTCCTTGGCCCCACTCATTACTGCTTGGCTGTGGTGACCATTAGGAAATGAAAATAACTGCTCATTTTGTGCTAAGCAAAGGCCTGTAGGCTCTGAGTCTCAGTAAAAAAATATTTCTAAATTTAACTTCTCACATGCCCGCTACGCTCTCAGACAAAGAAATGGTGTGAAAGTTTACAAGGCCACTAAATTGCAAATATAATCATTGTTTGGTGCAAAGCGAGCAATACATTAAAGATTGAAATCAAGGCATACAATAATCTTCATTGTACATTTCCTTATTTACCCTCAGTCGTGGGTACATCACAAGCTGTGCATGAGATATGCCGCGCTGAGGATATGTGTAATCTTACCCAAAATGGTTTCTGTTGTTTTTAGGCCATCACTCAAAACGTATTTCTACCCACATGACTAGAGCCACACAACAAAGCTGATTGTAATGAGACAAGTCAGTGAGTTGAACAAATGTCTGGATTTACTGATGTCTGAGTAAAATAACTTATACAAACTTGTTTTAAGATGATATTTCCACCTCCATTAAAAAAATGGAAATAGAAATGCACCAGACACAAAAAGAAAACATATGAATCGAAACCACTATCACCAGGAATACATTGCAATATGCAATAAGTTATATTGAGTGACTATTTAGGTTAAAACATCAAACAGTTACTTCATGTAACTTCTACAGGGTCAGCTGTTGGCAAACGTTAAGATGGTAGAATTGTAGTTAATGCTAAAACATATATTGATGCAAAGAGAAATAGATAAAAGTCAGTAAACTGACTCATTTATTACACCTGTCTTTAGTAAGATCAGATTGGGCACTCCACTGGCTGGATGAGACAATGTTAGGCTATGGCAAATTTATAAAAAAATTACTTCATGTCAAAATGTTATACAAAAGCTATACACATGGCACCTACTTGCCAACATAACTACTAATCTGCATGCTTGTAATAAAGTTAGAGCGCTAGCAAATGATGTTATCAAAATCATGTTCAAATGAAGAGACGTTAATATATTGGAAAGGATTAACTCCACAACACACAGTATTCTCGTATCAATATTGGCAATATATGTTTGATCTATGCAGTGTCAGGGGAACGTGGCATCTAAACATAAAGTCTCACAGTGCTCGTACTTCATCGATTCACTCACTCCGAACACAAATGTGGTGGCAAGCCCCATGTATTTTGGCAGAGACCAATGTCCAGTGGTTACTGGATGAATGGGCCACAATATGAGCACACTCCCACATCGAGCCCGGACTGCTGTTTAAATCAAGCGGGCGGTCACACTCGATGTGTACATCACCACTGAGGCATGGTGAGCAATGAGACGCCTGTACAAGGCCCCTGCTGGCCCATTGCAGGGCTGGACTGCCGAGGCCCCTGGGCTGCCTAATCAAATCTGAAACCATCACATGCACTGAGCTCTCAGGCAAGGATACAAGCAAGAAAACAAAGAAGCAAAAAAGTGACATCACCAATCATACTCCTCCCCCACTGCCTTTATATTTAAATACCACCATTAAGGAGGCGTTACTGAGGAATCTGTAAGTAATGGAGGGATAGCGTTTCATTTCTTCTGACTCGTTCCCCATCAGAAGTAGGTTTTTGGTTAAACAGCGAAATTACAGAGCACAATCCTGTAACGTTCCATCCAGCCCGGTCCAAAACACTTGTGAAGCACAGTGTCTGTATCAAGAATATGCAGCTGATAACTGCAATACCCCTCAATCTCTAACTTTCCAGACCTATGAAATTGATGTGTTTATTTAGCGTGTCCAAGCCAAAGCAGAGCAGTAATAGCCTTGTCTAGGGGGCGAAGATGGAATCCCGTCGTCTCACCATCGATGTAGGATAATGGTTTCCTTTGATGGAGATTTGGGCCATCTAAACATAATTAGGCAAGCGTGAACAATGATCTCCATAAAGTGCAGAGTACTAATTAAAACAGTTCAGCATTACAGCATTTCAAACATGACAATAAAAATAACAAGAGGACCCAAATGGATTACGCAGTGTGCCAACACTTGCGAGGAAAAACACTGGATGAGATATTCAAAGAGCATTAAATTCACCCTAATGGAAGTACAGATGAGTAGAAAAAATATAATTATAGAAAAATATATGTGTATGAAATGAATCACTTCCCAGTATTTGTCTTTTATAGTTGTTTATCTTCTCAAATGTAAAATTAAATCTTTAATATTAAACAAATGATAAGATTCAATCGCAAAGATCAGCTCTGAGCAAGAATGAGAAAAGTGCTATTAGTCTAGTTTCTGGTATTTAATAGACCAAAACATGAAGTTTGAAATGTATTGAAGTTTATTATTTCTATAAATATCTTTCAAATCCTTATATAATCACCAAATGGGGTAACACATTGGTGACTGAGCAAAAAACGCCCACTGATTAAAGTATTGCATTATTTAGCGAATATATTTGCACCGTTAACATCGGTAATACAGTGTTAAGTTGCTACAAATGCAAACTGACTATTCCCCACATGCTGCAAGTTAAAAGTATGGGACTGGCGACATCTGAGTGGACTTTTATCCTTGGTGGCTTATTAAATAGCATGTTCAAAACAAGAAAATGGTCATTTTTTCCAGAAGATTACTTTGAAATATTGCAAAGTCGCCACAGTTAGCCGCTCAACGATGCCTTGCAGGCTGCACACCTCCAACTTCTCAGCAAGTTCACAGACTCCTCTCTCCGTGCCCCCGGCACTTTGTCAAACATAAAATCAGCACACCGTTGCTCATATAATGATGGAAAACATAACGAATGGTCTCCCTATTATTCATACTGTGGTGTTGAACTGCTGTTACCACCAGTAACTTCAAGTATTGCTGAGTCATACAGGACTTTCATCTTTGACATTGCCACTTTAAGTATTCCAGGTTTTTATCAATTGCTAAACAACATTGGTCAAAACTAATACTAGTATATAATTAGAATTAGAATTGCGCATCGTCCCACACATGCACATGTAAACACACTCAAGTGGGGGGAAATTTGACCTCTGCATTTAACCCATGTGTGGCACATGCAAGGCCACAGAGCAGTGGACAGCTGAGAGCATCCAGGGAGCAGATGTGATGGTTAGTGCCTTGCTCAAGGGCATTAGAGGTGGCGTCTCTCTTGTTAGTGGCGGGGGTGCATCCATCTAGAGGGAGACCGCCTCCACTGGGCCTCAAACCGGCAACCCTCTGGTCCGATGCCTGTCTCCCTCACCACTAGGCCACCTCTCCCCAGCAACAGTACGACCTTTTCAAAACTCTTCACACAGGCAGCATTACAAACATGCATCTCCGATAAACATTTCATCTCACTTCCAAAACTCTTTCTCACTAACAAAAAAACATCAATTAGTGTCAAAATAAGCTCATCCACCCACAACAATGGCAAACAAATTTCCCTAGCAGTTCTGTAAAATGTAGTAGATGAGGGATACATGTCTTACCTTTTGTTTTGCCGGAAAATTATCAATATTGATGCAAATGTTGAATTCCTCAAGTTCGGAGAGTCCATAATCCACCACGTGGTCCATGATTCCAAGAGTCCATAATTCCTTGAGTTCTACGTCCTGTTCTTCCTCTCCCTTCCGCTCTTCACCCACCTGTCCTGATTAATATTTTTTTCCAAAAAGAACACTCAGAATGCCTCTCCTTTTATCTGCTTGCTGTGAGTAATCAGGCCAAACACAGATCCCCTGGGCAGGTCGTCAGCTGTAAACTGCACTCAGCTGTGTAGCTAAGGTGTAGTGTTTGATAGGTGGTGGATTTCACAGTTTTTGGTCACTGTTGTCACTGAATGCATTTTGTGTGGAAGCAATGAAAAAATATTCACAGTTAGCGCAACATAGACTTCTGTTTTTGCTGAATGTATGAAAGCTTTTGACGATATGACTTCAGTTTTGACCAATGCTTAAAAACAATTAAAAGGATACACTGTTCATAAAAGTTCTGTGCACTGGAATGACCTTTTTTTATTTCCCAATTAACATAGTTTGAGAACTGTTTAGTTGATTACCAAGCAGGATAAATTAATTACTGCTACAGTCTTAAAATCATAAAAGGAATCAACAACAAGGTTTCCATTTGTGTGTGCGTGTCTGTGTGTGTGCATGTATTTGTGTGTTTGTGCATGAGTTCGTGCCTGCATGTGTGTGTGTTTCAAGTTGCCAGTCCCTTGAGAGGCATTGATTTGAAAATGAATGCAAGGCTAGAGAAAAATGGATTTCTTCCTTAAGATGTGACTTTATATCTCCTCTTTAAATCCCTGCAGTACTGTGTGCATTTGATTACACACTGAGAAGGAAGAAAATCTTTGCATCTTTATAAAATATTCATTGGAGTGGATGGGTGAGGCAAGGCTCTATAGATGGTTGCTTGGTGATGGAGGAAATCTTTGGAAGTTCAAGTGGATAAACCAGAATTTGGTGTCTGCTGTGTAAATCACATAAGTAGGTCAGAGATTTAAATGCCAAAAAGGCTACAAATCAGCTGGAATTTTGGACCGCTATAAAAGATACGGTCCAAGATATTTAATGAAGTGCTCCTCTTTAAACAATGGTGTGCATCTCCTAAACGAGCTGATCAAGTGATTTACTGTTGTGAGATGGCTTTTGTTACAGCATCACTCATCCCTTTCACACTGACAAAAGATTGATTTAAGATATGATCGTGATTAAATTACAGCTGGATCCATTATTACGCATTTGGCAGTCTTTCTTCTAAGGTGCCCATGTTGGTCCAGATACCTACTTACGAGTATTATGACCATGTGGTGTCATTCCTGTCAAGGTAGCGTCCTCCTATGTATCACTGATAAAGTGAGAAATTAGAAACACAGTACATAGCACAAACAAACGCAACTTCAATGAGATTATGACATCACACCCACAATTATCAGTTTAAAAAATATCTTCAAAGCTTCTTTAAGAAGTATTCTAAATATGTTGTATTGTATTGTATTGTAGGGTTTCATTACAGTTGCTCCAACCAACCAATAATGCAAAACTAAATAATCAAAATAAATTCAATTATTAAATACAACTACAGGGCATTATATTACAATTTATACAGAAAGAAGCCAAATCATAAGCAAAATACCATGAATACTACATGAACTCCAAACTTTTTCCATGTAAACACATTTAACATAATAAGATCGGGTTATATTTACAGAGCACATTTTGGGTTCCAGAGCAAAGTGTTACCAAGAGTGAATGCGTTTACTGCTTTCTGTCACGGTTCCTGCATTCACATGAAACAATCTTAAATTACCTAAACCAATAAGTGAACAATCTGAAATGACCAGTTGGGTTGTCTCCCACTAAAGATCATTAGTTCAATTGTATTGTTTGTGCCCGTGCCTTACTGCATGCAATCTGTGTGAAGGGGTAGTAACTATGAATCCAGTTACACTTAGCGTTTTCATGATGCCAGAAGGTGTCACTGTTCATGCAACACTTCCACACATGATCCTGGATGCCTGAAAGCACCCTCCTGATACAGTTTGTAAAGGCTGTGCATGAATGTACAACATATACAATATAATGTTTACTGCATTAACAATAATCAATTATCTGATCTATAGTGTCTTATCACAAACACAGTTGTAGCAAAAAGATTTCAATTATCCAGTTACATACTACATAAGACAGAATAAAAGACACAGTTCAAAACCTAATTGTTATATGTTGTTAATTGTAATTATGTAGCAATTTTAAAAATAATATACCTATAATGTATGTTTTACAATAGGCTATCATTTCTAAATGACTAAATTAGCAAACTGATACAGCCACAGATCTGAAATCAAAAAATAAAAACAAAAGAGAAGACAAAGCAGAAAAGGCATACTGACTGGTGGGGCTTGTCAAACGAGTGACGCTCCGTGTTTGGTATCTTCAAAACGGACTGGATGACAAACATGTCTGTCAGCACTGTGCCAATATAGTTTAGGGCCTCTCGTGATGGGGCACACACCCAATGACAGAAGCAGGTCATTTCCGCTCCCTGGCATCATAAATCCACCGTCTGGCCCCTGTCCGGCTGCTGATGCTGCAGAACACCACACACAGTGGACCTGTCGGAGCACCGTGAGCTACTGCACTGTCCCCATGGCACACAGAAACGCATACACTCGCGCACGCAAGGGACACATAGCTCACAATCCCAACTCTCGTATGGCGTCTCAGGTGAGATCGATCTATCTATCTATCTATCTATCTATCTATCTATCTATCTATCTATCTATCTATCTATCTATCTATCTATCTATCTATCTATCTATCTATCTATCCCACCTACTTACCTAACTATCTCCATATCTATCTATTTATCTCCCTATCTATGTACTTTTTGTTATAGCTTATGGAGTGTCTTTTTCGTAGGGATTTTTTTATTTTCCTCCCCTTGTCAAGGAAGAAAGCGAAGCTGCCGTGGTTCACCTGTCCTTTGTGCACAACCTGACAGCTCATATTCCTGTCTGCAGTAAAAAAAAATGCACTTAATATACAGAAGCATTGCAAGAATACAGTGTGAGCACGTCAGCTGCGGGATGAGGGATACTGCACATAATATATTCATGTTTGCTCAAATCAGGCTCAAGGTTAAAACAACACCTATTTCTCTTGGCGTCACATCTCTTTGGCAGAACACAGAGTTTCGATGTGCCAAACATGACACTTCCACTCACTAATACACAAGGAATAAAGGATGAATGATAAATAACTCTTTTCACATTTTCGCAACCTTCCACTATATACCCCACCCTCCTGTTCTTCCCCTCTCCGAGACGGAAATACAAATAGGTCATTGAGCTTCATCCCCCTTTTGCCCTAACATACAATGACAGTCTTAAAATTCCAGTTTGAAGCTGCTTCCCGAAGAAAAAAAATATATAGGAACTGCCCAATTTTGCATGAAAAGGTATTAATGTTTCTCTACATAAGGTACGTCAGGCGAGGGATCAAAATATGTGCTTTAGGGAAGTCGTGACCGCTTTCAGGAAGCCACGACCGGGGTTGAGCGGAATGCTAAATGCCATACATCCTCAAGGTTATCTCTGAAGACAGAGCCCTTTTGGAATCTGCCTCTGCTTTATTTTCTAGAATGCATGCATCACGCCGGCTGAACGGAGGAGATGAAGGTGACTCCTGGAACAAGTCAAATGCTCCCTCTCTGCGCACGTAGCCGGGTGCTCAAAGGGTGCAAAACCTGGCTGTGTTTCCAAATGAAGGGCTGTAATTCAGAGGGTCCATATCAGAGAGTGGTGTCTCTGTGTGGTGTGTGGTTCTGTCTGTGGAGCGGGATTAGGCAGAGGTACGGTGAGCCAGGGGCTAATACAAAGCACTTAAATGTGAAAAGTGTCATTTCCATCCCCAAGTCCCTGAATATTGAAATTAGGTCATCAGTGCAGCAGAGGCCAATTTTCACCCTCATATATCATGGCTGCCCCTGCACCCAAGGTCTCATTACACCATACATGGTCAATAAGCCATTAACATGCAGCAGACAATGTGTAATGTTCACACAAAGTAAGTGTACCTACTGTACAGTATCACTTGTGAGTCAATGTTTGTCTCATACAGCTTTTCAGGGAAAAATATGTTTACCTTTTACATTTTGGAGACTTAGACCTCACCTCAAGTTTTTGCATCGTTGTGATGCTGGTGGTGGATTGTGAATGGACGGAGCATTTTTTTTGTGCATGCAGAGTCCCGGCTTTTCCAACATCGGTTTGCCAGTGTGATATTCATTTGTTGGAAGCTGTGCTGCATAAACAAACAACGCCCAAGGCTACAACTGGCTGGTTAAACAACCACAGGCTGTTTTCTCTTTTCTCCACCATAGCACATTGTAAATTCCTTGTTGGACCACAACATGCTCTGCTCTGTTGAATTAACAAATAGCCCACATGTACCGACAACTTCACTTTATAGCATTTAACAAAATGTACACAGCGCATCTTAAGAGAAGTGCCTATGTTTTTTATGGAAAGGATTTCATTGATTGCTCATATATAACATAGATGTAGAAATATGTCAAATATGATCTAATTATGACTCTGGAATTGTTTTAGTAACGACCAAATGTTTTATACTATGTATTCTCCATAAGTCGGTAATTTTATAAACGTTCCTTTGTTTGTTGGCATTCGCATTTTCTCCTCACCATTACCCTGCAATAAAACCGAAGGCATCAACATTCTTCTAACAAACCAAAGGCAGATTGAGGCCCCTGGCTGCCACTGCTGTAATAAATGGGGCAAATCATTGTCACAACCCATGTTTCTTTCTCCTTTAACGTGGTTACATGACTGTGCTGGGACGTTTATGGACTGCCTGATCCAGTGCTGGCAGATTAAAACAAAATCAAGCCAAACCGGTTTAAACCTCTACTGTGACGAGTCTGCCAGCATGTAGTACACCAAAAACACAAACATTTTATTAACAATAAAACATTGTTTTATTTCATTTTCTCGCTCTGATCTGATCTATTTTCTTCAGCATTTTTCCCCGAGTACCTTCTTCCTGCTTGTGAAAATGGGGTTTGTATTGATGAGCTGGGCCCAATATTGATTTCCCATCATTCCTGGTGTGGACATTTTCTGGTCTATTATACTACAGTCGCAGCATATTCCCCTAGCAGCCGTAAAGTGGATATATGGACAACCTGACCTTGGCAATATGGAGATAATGAAATATCCTTAATGACCCTTCCTGAAAGATTTTACAGGCTGGACTATAGACTGCCAACCCATGTACAATAATAGTTAGCAGAGGAGGATTTTAGAGGCCCAACTAAATCTAGAGCGCACTGCACATATTGGGAGGACTGTTAACTTGTCCATTTTACTAGGTTAATGTAACCATTAAAGGCACACAGTTATATGATAAGAGCAAAGATTGTAGACTGCTTTACTTTTAAGGGCGGCGTCTGCCATTGCCCCCTGACACACGCTGTTATCAGAGACAAAAAGGAAAACATGTATTTCCTGCAGTAGGAATTTAATGGCAATGCGACAGGATTTGCTATTGGTAAAACATGTGCAGAGGATGTCTATCTGTAAGAAATAATTTGAAGAAATGTTAAATGTTCTTGCTGTCTTGCTTAGCATGTACTTGATAAATTGCTTATAACTACCAATAATATAGCTATAATATAGCTATAATATTGCAATAGCTATAATATAATGGCAGATAGGTGCACCGTAAAGGGGGATAAGGAACATAGTATAGTCTTTAGTCTTTTTTCTTTTCTTGAACTTTTAAAAAGAGAATTCTTACCACAGCTAATTGTTTAGCTTTTGTTTGTTTATTTTTTACATAATAATATTTTAAAGTAAAATATTAACTCTCCGTCATTTGTTCATAATAACAGTCACATTTTCAATAATGTGCAAATAAAATATATACAATGGCATTAGGAAATGTTCCCATACCACATAGAGATCTGATTCACCCTCATTAGCAACGTGAAATTCAGTGTAAACTACAATATTCAGCTGAACATTTATGACAACTTATTTATAGCTAATTCAGTTTATAAGCATGTAAGAGCATTAATATGATGCAAACAATAAATGGTTTGCCCTTTTAAGTGTCATAGTTAACAATAAGTCTATATTCACACAACAATACTACATCCATATTGTGGCTCTTTTATTGCATTGTCTCGGGAAAAATATTTCTGGGTCAGGCTTTTTTTTTTTAAATCAACTGGTTGCTTATTGCTTTTAAAGTCCTTGAAAGTACCAAGCAAGAGGGCAGGTTAAAATAAAGTTTTGGCATAATTCCCAAGATTTTCCATGAACGAAGGAAGAAATGAATGTCTGAACTGTAGTAGTCGTGGTAATGTAGGTATTTACGTGTCAGAGCTGGTTAGGTGTCAGCAGGTGAAAAAGGGAGATCATTATTCACGTGTCATGCTGACAGTTGTTTCAGAGATTCGCGCCGATAGCAGCTGATAATCATCCCCAGAGCGAGGCAACAATGAACTTGGCCTACCACTCCACTGTCTTCAGAAACACTTCAAACACGCTCCACTTCAAACACAAAAGAAGCCATCTCCTTTGATGTCATTGTCAAAAGATGATTTTTTGTTCCATCACATTTAAACTCCACCCCCTCTCCTGAAACCTAGACGGAGACGAGCGAGAAGCCGATTTTGAACATGAAAAGAGCAGCTGTGTTGGCTGATACAGCCCCTCTATCCCCGCGCTGCCACCTCTCCGAACATAGGAGATAGTCGGCGCTGTGCATTAGGGCTGTAAACAGGCTTTTTTACTGTTTTGCAAATGAAGCCAAACGTGTTGATGTGAAAAACATTTTCGGAATATTTATATATCACCACTGGCTCCCCTTTTATGCCCTAGCTATAAGAATCTACGGTTGGCGAGAAGTCGTTGAAACACCCAGTGTAACATCTCAAGCGTGCTCTTCGCAAAAGTCCTTTACTAAACAGGACCTGGTTGCAGAGGCAGCTGGCTGAGCGTGTCTGCTCCGTCTGAAATCTCACTCCCGACATGGCTGCCTCATAATGACTATAATCACGGCAGATAAGCAACTAGTGCATGAGGAAGAAGGTGGAGATCAGAGGGCGAACGGAATAGAAGGAGCGAAAAAGTAATTGAATCTTTCGGAGGCACATTCAGATGAAAGCCATTGGCTGTGTGGGAGATGCTTTTCAGTGAATGACATTTAGATTACAGAGGTGGCCTGTTCGCCATCACGGTCAATACCACCTTCTTCACAATAGCACTCCTAAGTCTCAGAAAGGCTGCTCTGAGAATAAAGAGGGTGTTTCAGCATTGATGTGGATATTTGGGGACACATTAGCACTTCTATGGTCTAAAGCTATGGCTTTTGACTGCCATGCATGGGCATCGCCAGTACCACTGTTATCATCACGCCACATCCCCATAACAGTGGCTTCATTCAAATGTGAGGATATTCCACAGCATCCGGTCATTTGAAATATTCATTGAACTGCCTTATCAAAATGTAACCCACGGCAACCTACTCCCCATCACCCCCACCTGCTTTTTTCCTCTCCTGCTCCTGTATTGACACAGACCGGCAAATTCCTAATATTAGGGGGATCACATATTGCCCCGGTGACACACTTCAAATGTATCTCAGATTAATGATATATCACGGTAAGGGATCTACAAAAACCATTAGTAAGCCTGACACTTTGACGTCAGATTTAAAAAAATATCCAAGTAATCTTTTTGATTTATGAAAGTGTGTCCAGGTTCATCGGGAGTGATTCCAGATTTATCACATCCTGGTTAGAATTATTAATGATTTTCAATTTGTAAATCTGATGCTGCCATGTTCGGAGGAGCTCCGTGGAATCACCAAAGGCTGATTTCAGAGTCCTAGGTTTGCTCCTGAAGCATGATTACTTTATCAAAATATTGCTACCTATGACTCCCATTTCACTTATTTTCCACTCTTGCAGAGCTTTTTCCATCACCTTCATTTCTCTCTCCTCACGTACGAATGCCAAACACATTTTTCAAAAAAAACGCCTTCTAAACACCGGAGCAGCCACAGCTTATGTCATAGCGCGGCTAATCTTCCGAAGTTACACATTGCATTATTAGTTCCAAGTTCCTGACACATGCACTTTTAAGGACCCACTGTGTCAACATGTCAAATGGGATGTAGCGCGCAGACGGCTGTACATTGCAATCTTTCTCAGGGATGAAGAGAAGCACAGCTAAGATCATCATCACTTTCCAAAGATAGCCAGCGTGTATGTGTTGATGTCACGTCAATGCATCAGTGCAACTACTCTACTCCTACTTACCATTAACAGTCGCAGTAAAAAATCCCCTCAGTGTGCGCTGTCCTTTGTGTGGCATATGCCCATTCAGACATGAATAAGAATGGCACTTTGCAAGTAAGCACTATATGAACACGTAACAAGATGTATGCGTGTGACACCTTATGCTGAAATGCGCTTTTTCACTGACACGGACAATAAACACATAAAGACCTCGCAGCTTAGCTTGTTTTATAGAAACGCCTCATAATTACTTTAAACGCTCTACTCCATAAATTACTACAGGATGGTGGTTTTGCTAGCTTATCCTGTTAGGTCTTGTTCTTACGTCTTCATGGTGGGTCCCACTTCAAAGAGAATTCGTGGACGTGAAAACCATTTTAGTTGCAGTCTTGTTGTCAGATAAATACATCCATGATTCACTGCTGATAGTGCCAAAATGATTGTGTTCGTAATGGTGTCTCTTTGCTTATTCAACAATCGGCCGCATTGTTTCCCCCTTCTGAACACCACAGACTGCGTAGTGAAGTTGTCTTGCTTGGTACAAAAAAAAAATACTTCCCAGACCTTTACGTAGGTAAATTCTCTGTGAAAATAAATTTAACATGAGCGGTTTTTGACATTTTGGACATTCACCATTTTGCTGGTGCTTGTATGGGGAAACTCTTGTATCTCGATAGGAAATGTGGCTACAGCCAGCAGTCGAACACTCAAAGAACACATTTTTAAATCAGACCATTCACTATAAACATTCATTAAATGCATTCTACTAGTAAATTATCTTTCTTGTGACTCCGTTGTTAAGGCTTTCTCCGCAACCCACACACAATCACCCTGTCTTTATACCGAGATTAAACTGGAACAATTGTAATTGTGAGGAATACCAGAGTGCTAAACAAGCAGCTCGGCATTTACTTCTCTGCTACAGAAAGCCCAGAAGGCATGGTGTACATTGACGTTGGACCAAATTCCCACAGAAAAAAAAGGACAAATGATTCTCTGTTTTAGTGGGGACACTGCCTGCTGTGCTGTTGGTTGTGCTTTGAAGTTGTTGAAAACAACGCAAATGTGCTATTGACCCGCTGCCACAAGTATTTCTGCCTTTGTTTTCTATTGTGATTTTTCAATTGCTCTGGTTGGTAAAATGAAGTGTTCAAAAGGTGAACTTGCTGTGAGAATTAGGATCGGATTAACTATTTTCAAATAATGTAAAACATTAATTCAGCAACTGAAGGCAGATACTACATGCAACCCTGGATTTGTTTTATTGCTCCAGAAACCATGTTCGCTAATATAATAAATGCTTTGTGAGATGTTGCATATTCCACATGAGTCAGAGTGCCGATATGTGTAGTGCTCTGTAACAAATGAATCTGATGTTTTCTCTGGTGCTTCGCTATTAAATTTCCTCAATTTCAGACAAAACCACAACAGTGAAATGTGAAGGAATTGTATGATTTCCAATGAGAAATGTTGGAAAATATGTATTCGCTTGCCTAATAACTTCAGTAACTGCATAGTAATTGCATGAGAACAAACAACCTTCACATACCTACAAGTCCCCTGTTAGTTATAGTTACATTACTGTGCTAAAAACAAAAGATAAATATTAATATTTATCAAATTCTTATGTGTACTTGAACCTTGAGCGCTGAACCCATTCTTATTTAGAGAATGCCTGTTAAACATAAATCACATTTAGGTGCTGGTTAGCCTAACTGAGGTGGAAACAACCAGATTCTGTCCAAAGTTAAGAAAAAAGCAAGAAAACCTGAGCAATTTTTCCTAACGTCTAACAAAATTTAGATCACTTTTTCTAGTTTATAAAATGTGCTAAATATTTACCAATTTTAGAAATACAAACATGTTATAACACATATATAAAGAATTAACAATACCTAACACAGACATCGTTCAAACTTTGATCGCTGTAGGGCTACATATAAACAACAGATGAGCATGCACTATTTTTGTGTAACCAATCAGGGCAAATTGGTTTTTCCCATTTAATTGGTTACCGTTATTCTTTTTTTTTAAGTTGTTTTGCCAATTGGTGACTCAGTGTGATGCAGTGTTTACTGCTTTTTGGTAGAGAGCCCGGGGGATTTTATGTATTGCTGTGGAAGTAATTAACAGAGATGGAGGGGTGGCTGCAGAAGAATTTCAAATCAAATGACGGCTGTCTCCCCACAATCCGACATTTTAATTCTTCTGCTTAATTCACTGCTCTTACTTTTTGTTTATCCTCTCAATGTTCTCCTGGTGTGCACAGTATTAGACCGTATGGTGTAAAATATATTTTTAGTTTTCATAGGACTCTTCTGGTAATATCCTCATATATTTTGTTGGTTTCCTAATCCTATCATCCAGTTTCCAGTATGTATGCATTAGGGACATAAGGCTGTTAACCATCAAGAAAGTCCAAAAGAAAAGCCATCATAGGTTTTGCTTCCCTTGCATGTCACTGTGTAAGAAAGAGGATCTCGATGTGCTTAAAATAATTTATATTTTCTCATTATAAGCCTGGAATAACGAGTCAAAAGTTACACGTACATCTGTACACTTTCTGTAAATAAAACAATATCAATCACATCTCAATTTAGCATTATAACCCCTTAATAATAAAGAAAAAATGTAAGTGGTAATTTCAACAGGGACTGTTAAGAAAACATTTTATATTATCAATAAACCCAAAAAGGAGTTCAAGCCATAATCCCCCGATTGATCAGTTCCAACTGTACAAATGTTCTCTCTGTAGTTGTATCAAATATACAGTTTTTTCCCACATGATGTCACATTTTGTGAAAACGTGTTTAGTAGGTATTCTAGGTGGGTTCAGAGTGTGAAGAACCCATCGCTCTCTCCCTGCCAGTTTGTGTAGTCCTGACAGACTTTGACAAAGGGAGCTGCGAGATAACGGACTTGACAACAAGTGCCCGCGACAACCATACAAATTAAGGATGACTTATGATGAAGTCTTGTGGTCTGAGAGGCAAGACAGAAAGTAGTGGGACTTAATTTGTGTCAGACTGGCAATGACGGTAATGAATTCCTGTGGTTGGGTTGGACTCGCTGCCAAGGTCTTGAAATGAATGCAGTATTTAGTGTAGACACTGCATGTGGATTTTTAGATACACATCATTTGCTGCTGAAGAACTTCTTTAACATCATTCCCATGTTTTCTATGAAGTAAATCACTTCTTTGGTTTGAGGTCCTTTCCTATTTCTGTAAACAATGCACTTTTTTTTTGGTGATAGCCATGACTGCAATTACATTTTTTTATGCTGGAAGGTTCTTTGGCACTGGACGCTGATCATTTTATCCATACAGTAAATGACCTTTTATTGAGAATGTCAATAGGAGGATCTGGTTACCTATGTTGACGGAGAGGGAGGAACTTAATTGCTCCCAGTGAGTGCAGTCTGAGGACTTGATTAGACCTTGAACCACTTCTCATGTTTTTCATTTGTGCGGTGACGACCTTCCTCCTGACTGAAATCAGCCCGGGCTCATTCCGTGTCCACCGCTCTCTGGAGATTCATGCCCCACTGACTCCAACTGACTGCTGACTCCATTTTGGTAATTCTGAGCAGAATCTGGGAACTCTTTGAAAAGAATGGAATTCATTATATACAGACTGAAAAGCATCTTTTTACTATCACAAGCAGCAGTTTGCTCTGTATAATACAAATATGAGAGCCATTTAAAAATAAGCATATTTAAAATCGGAGTTAAAGTCTCCATAGTTAATCAACCCGAATGTGGAAACACTCAACTGGGTCATTCCCATTTCACTAAAAAGGCTAATGAATTTCCTTTTGCAATGATACTGCAAATCTGGATAGTCCTCACATTGATGGTAGGTCCAGCTTTGTTTTTTATAAACCTAGTTTAGCCATTTTTATTAGACCAACGCTTTACAGATTCAAAAAAGATCATGGGGAAAAAAGGAAAAGAGGAAATCATAAGTATAACGCTCAACTGACCCACCTGCCATTAACAAGATGAATTAGCTGAGTCCATGCTAGTGACAACAACTACAGAGGGAAAATGATCCTGGTGCCTCACAGGCCTGGGCTCCCAGACACCACCAGGAAGCAGACATGGGCCGCTTGGACCCCAGAGACCCAGAGAGAGGGGGAAGGAGGGAGGGAGGGAGGGCAGGAGGGAGAGCAATAAACAAGATAAACACATTTACTAAGGCTGCGATTGTGCGAAAGAGTGATAGGGGTTTACTTCTTGTGCAATGAAATAAATTATGCAGCACAGTGGTGCAGATTGTAGCACAGATCAACATAGTAGCCACAGCGGTTATGCTGCTTTCTGTGGCTGTTTCTAAAAGCACACTGAAGCTTAATGCAGATCTAAAAGCACACATGGCTGTTTCAGTGCCACTGCCTGCTTTACCACTGAGCTTATAATTATTCTTGTCTCTGATTTAATCATGATAACTCAATGTCAGCATGGCAAAGGGCTGTTCCATATCTGTGTGCGCCTGTTCACAACATCCAGTCGCTATCCGTCGCCATAAATTAAATTCAATGAAAGATTGCTTGATGATCCTTTTCTGAAAGACCGGTGAAATAGGCAAATGCAATGTGCATCAAAACACTTCAATAAAAGAATCTGATTGTGTGTCCAATGTTGATGTTTAAACATGTGGTGGATCTTTATATTTAAGGTTGTGTCAAACCTGTTTAAGTAAATAAATATTATACATATTGCATTCCAAGCATGCAACCACTGTTAGACTTGCCCAGTCTGGTAAACACCATGTAGTATGTATCATAGGGTTTTGGTTAAAAACTTAATTGCCCAGGTGGCATCGTCAGGATTGTCCTCTCCAACTTCAGACAGCTCCGTCCAGAGCCAGAGGAAAAAAAATCCACATCTATTTTTATATTCCTACTGGTGAGGTACCTAAACTATGTAAAACGGTTGCCCCTCTAATGGGTCTGCAGTTCATAGAAGTCTGTATAAAGCTTATAGACTCATAAAAATCTGTCTCCCACACCGACTTCATGGTCCCAAGAAACAGGAGACAGAATCAGAAGTTAGGAGATTAGATTTTTATTATGTAATTAATACCTTTCTTCTTATCATACACATTTTAGGACTTTGGAAAAAGGTCACTTCTCTAGGGTCAACCCTCAATTGAAATGGTCAGAGATTGTGATAAAAGCCAGATGTGCACCAAAGAAAATGCTACCCAAGTCCGCTTTTGTTCACATCACCAGATTTAAGTGAAAAGATGACCGACAAAAATCAGGATTAGAAATCTTTCGCAATACAAAGAAAATGCCTAAAAATCCTCTTCATGATAATATTCCCATATGGTCAATATCTGTATGCTGGTCAGGTTTGATAGCCAGAGGTGGTAGGATGACTGATGGCATGTAAAATATGACATCATGCCAGTGGGCAGTTTTTCTGAGCTCTGCACCAGTGAGGTCACTGGTCTCCTAATGACTTCCTCGGGCTTCATTGTCAGCCTCCTCTACACCCAGTGCCTGGGCCCAAACACATGACTGTAGTCTCTCCTTTTATTCTCCTGCATATCAAAGGTTGAAAATGCACTCAGAACGTCCATTTATATATCCCTCCACTGAAGACCTTGGAACCATCTGGAATTTCAGTGTGTTACTGTGCATCTGACTACAACACTGACCATATGTAAAAAGTCGATAAAAAATAAGATTGATAAATGAACTAGTAAGTTATTACAATTAGTCTTTCAACGTTTTTTCATCGTATTATGAAGTAAAAAGTTAAATAAAACGGCTTTTATTACATTTACCACATTATGAGACTCATCCTGGTGATTTAAAGAGGATTAAAAAAGCGTTCTAAGTCCCTGCGAGAGAACCAGTGTAATGGTGTTGGCAAGCTAAAGTTCTGGTTGCTGGACAAACATGTCCTCCGTCTCACATCTGTATTTGTTCTGCTCTGAATCATAGGTGGCCCAAAGCTGTCTTGATAAATAGCTACTCCAGGCAAGTATGGTGTATGCTCTCTGACACTATAGGTCACATAACCTTGTTGTCGGGACTAAGACTAATGCAATGTGAAGTGTCAAGTTATTATACTGAAACTAGACTGTGGAGCGGAACCTGAGCCACTGTGGTGATAGCAAGTAGGTGATACAAGGCAAGGTGAATGTAAAAAGGTCATAAAAGGAGGAGATACAGAGCAAATGAGCGGGTATGGAGGGGGAAATATTTGACACTAAGTGGGTCTTGTTGGAGGTGAAAAGGGGCTCTGAGGTTCCAAGGTAGTCAAAGAAATCATAATTGGCTGCTCTGAGCTGGAGCGATGCAAAACACAACGCTGACTTGATAGTTGCACATGATGCCAGGAAGGGAATGTGTTTGTTTATTTCAGGAGGACTAAATAATGCAGTAATAATCCTCCTCACCGTGTCTCCCGAGCAAATGCCTTAGCACCTGTCAAGAATTTGCAGTGTGTTGTCTATTGAGAGAGTTGCACGAAGAAAACATGTTATTATTACAAAGCAGAGTAAACTAAAGTAATTGTCTGCAGATGGCAAAAACAAGCCACAGCTGTTAATACAGTGTGAAACATAAGATATGAAATATAAATGCAGCAGCGAGGGACTGAGAACAAACTGCATCAGACCAAAAGCTAATGACTTCCCATTACACAACGTAGCCTATAGCCACACTGTGCTAGATTGTGCACGGAGGAGGGAAAATGTTTTATTTTGTGTAATTTGCTCTTCTTTCAAGTAATTACCCAAATCAAAGCAGCTGGATTGCTATCAGCTTGAGATCGATTTCACTTAAATGAGCATCTCAATCATAAGTTATAAAAATACAGAAGGGGTCTATAGCGCTTTCTTTGAGCATCTGACAATTTCTTTCCATATGCAAAGTGCCGTGAATGATCACAATGAAAATGACAAACGGGTCTCGGGGGAAGTTATTACGGCCAAGGTTCAAGATTTGGGAAAAGTATTTTTTGCAAGACAATCGTGAGAAGATCAAAACCCCTTCTCATGTCTGACCTGTAAATATAAAACTACAGAGAGCAGGACAGCAGTTAGGAGCCAATGTTGACATACAACAGCCTACAAAAGAACCAGTACATGGCTCACAGAGGCACAGGAGACAGAGGCTAACATCAAGGAGCCTCCTAACACGGCGTGCCTTATGATCTGTAGCTGTGTCGGTAAGACGATTTGCTCCGTGGCGTACTCTGCTAACCTCTCGGTGGACTCAGATGTAAAACTACTGCTGGACAATTGTGAAAACATTACGTTCTCTCCAGGTTGTAAACCTCAAATAAAAACCTCAGAGGCGCGGAGCTTCTTTGCTTGTTTAAAACTTGTGCAGAGGCTTTGATAATCTCGCCCAGCATGTCGCCATTCTCTTTGGGATCCTCCCATTTCCAGGCCGTTTTATGTTGTATATATAAAAAAAAAACATCAGAGAACACTGCTGTCACTTTAGCTAGACTTGTCACTTCATACCTTTCTTTAAGCTTGTAAATGAATTTAGTCTGTTGTCTGGTGTACTTAGTCAATGACCCTCTTGCCTAATCTTGAATAACAAAGTGGTTCGGCTCCTCTATCTTTTTTCCACATGTTGACAGCCGGATCGTTTGTTTTAGGATGTCAAGATAAACATCCATGCAAAAAATAAAGAGACAGAGACAAAATCGCAGGGAGAGAGCGTGGAAGAGCACAAGAAACAAAATCCAGCAAATTACTAAAATGTACGACATTGTAATAATTCAAACTTTTGAAAAACGAAAAAAATATCATTGTATCCCATCAGTGTACGTTTAAGATTGCTTTATGTTTGTCTGTAGTTATTTTGTCATTATTTTTTAAAGGAAATAATAGTAATAATTAAGACATTTTTCCTTTTAGGAATCAAGGTGGCGGAATTGAAATTCCCAGATAGTTTTTTTTCCAGTGCCATATTATTATTTTACATTTGGTAACTTCAGTAGCCAGTTATTTGTGTGTCCCATTTTTATAGGTCGCAAGATCACAATTGTTGCCACACTACAAACTTGGGGTGAACCAGTCAGTAATTCATTGTATTTCGCTACACCAATCTAATCATGCATTTGCAGTGTGTGCCATGTCTATGATATCCGTACCTCTGAAACACACAATTTTAATTTCCCATTTT
Organism: Colistium nudipinnis; assembly: GCA_016785305.1. Lineage (NCBI taxonomy): Eukaryota > Metazoa > Chordata > Actinopteri > Pleuronectiformes > Rhombosoleidae > Colistium > Colistium nudipinnis. The sequence goes on from JAFBJU010000614.1 coordinate 229,048, forward strand.
AATTCATTCTGAGTTATGACGTATGTATTAACTTATTTGACTCTTGGAAAGCAAAATGCAACGAGGACTCAAAGGACCAAACTTGATATATGAACATGAGAGCTGTCACCACAATCATTTTTATACTACTACACATTTAGCCTTTTGTGGCTTTATATGAAGCTGTGCTCAATACTTTACGCTTCATCTATCTTCGGCCTCAATGACTTGTACCTGCTTTGTAAGTCGTGCAGTTAAGTAAATAGTGACTATGTGGCTCGGTAATGAGCTCTTAATGAAGCAAAATCAAAAAGGTCTAAACCTTAAGTTGAAGGAGCTGTTGATTTAATGAAGTTACCTGATATAATTATGGATTTTTTTTATTGTGCATTGTGCGAATGTGAGAGAGACAGAGAGAGAGATATTCTGCCCCTGTTTTCTGCTGTTTTCTATTTTTTTGTGACTTGCTTGGTGTCAGTGTATTTGAGTAGCACAAAGGCCCCTCGCTTGCTGACATGCGTCTGCTAAGAGGTAAGCCAAACATCTGTCTCCTGTCACAAGCCTTCACATGCCTGCTTTGGCCCAACAAGCTATGATAAGCCACCATCAGCTCCGTATGCATCCAATCTTAAAACAATCTCCAAGCAGTATGAGGGGTAGATGGGTTCAAATGAAATTGAACACCTAAAATGTAAGGAGAGGTTGGATCAAATGTTAATTAACTCCACTGTTTTAAGCTCAAAGGACACACAGGACCAACCTCTTAATAGAAATCAGTGCAGCTGAAGAGATCAGTCACAGGTCTATTACACTCCTACTCCGCAAATTACTGTACAGGCTGATGTCTCTGGCTTTAAGCATCTCCTGACTCAATCTCCAACAAAGCCAAACTATTATCCAAAGGGAACATTCAATAAAAGTGGATTCATAAGGTCACCAGATCTTCTCACTATCTTTGCAAAATTATGTGACACCGTGGATGTTACTGAAAACGCTCCATTCAAAGCATGTTTCAGACAAGAAAACCACTGGCAGCTAACTAAAGCCAGGTAAGGCGTTTGCTCCGAAATATACTCCGAAATACTACTAATAAATCCGATAAACATATCCTCAACACTATCACACTGAGAGAATAACATTTTTGCAGAAAGCTGATAAATGTTTTGGCAACATTTTACTTTATGCCACAGTGTTTAGATATATAAATTAATACATATATGTATATATATATATATACTGTATATATATAACACTCATTCTCTCACACTGCATAGTCTGTAAGATTCAAGTGTGCACAAAGGACAGAAATATATATATATATACAGTATATATATAAAATGTGTCTGTAAAACACTTTATAAACACACACATATAATAAACACTTCATAAAAGTTCAATTTGCATACGACATACATATTATAGTTTTACAAATTATATTATCGAATGAAATTTTATTTCATGATAAGATAACACTTACAAACACTAAACGGGAGGTTAAAGTAAAATATTACCTATGTATTTTAATATCTGTATACAGTCACTTCCAGTAAACACCACATGCAAAATATTCATGTTATTATTAAACCCAAGATAAGATAATTGCGCCAAGGTTTTATGAGGTATAGTATGTCTGAGTTATGCCCTATTATATCACACTGCTCATCCAAAATAACGTCTTCTTTTGGGTTTTATGGTGGTTAGCATCCTTTAGCTTGTGTTACCACATCAGCTATTATATCTTAACTTAAATTAGCTTTTTTTTTTAGCCGAGCCTACTGAGGACTTTCCAATGAATTAATAGGTTTCAAAGTTGTATCATACTGTCCCAGTCTGATCATAACAACATCATTGTGTATGGCCTCAGATTCGACTTGGACTAAAATGAAATTCTTGGTTTTAACTCTCAAGTGAACAACATAGTAGCTGCTTACCCTGATAATGGTTAATACCATACAGTATACAACTCACATTTAAGATTGGAAAATAACTGCCGCTGTATGCCAGCTTGTGAATACCAATTTCATTTTGCAATAGTGTGATGCAATTACAGCTTTTTACATTTTAATATAAACAATGTTTCTATTGAAAAACATTATAACATGGGTCTGTGAACAATGCTCTATGAGCAATTAATCAAAGCGTGAAATAATTATATTTTATATTTAATTTACTATGAACTCTACCTTAACAATATAAATGATATCTTTCTCTAATTTAATTGGCAATAGCGTGGTGCATATTGCTAATATAAATCTGGATTTCCATATTTAATGATGCATGCTTTTCATGGTGAATTTTACTTAGAAAATGTCGTCTTTAATGAACCTTTTAAGAAATATCTAATAGCCATAATTTTAGAAAATGAAACTTCTTTATTTAAAAGGTTTCGAGGCCAATTTTTCTAAGCGCAGTACTTAAAAAAATGTAGTTGAAGACTTGATTAAGTAAATGCATCTATTTGTAAAGGTAGAATGAGCATATAAAGTTTAATCTGTATGGAAGTGAACAGCAGAAGTGGATTAGAAAGTCTGAATGCTTTCAAAAAAGGTAATACTGGATGCACTTGAACAGCTTTGGCACTGGAACAAACCAGCTTCTGAGGATGCACTAAGTATTATAATAAAACAATGCGAGAGATGTTTTTCTAAACATCCCTTGAGCAGAATCCAATCATTATTAATGATACGGACTAAGTAGTGTTATGCAAAACAATTATTTAAAAATACATGAAGATTCATTTATGATTTAACTCAAATGAAACATTATTTTTTAAATGGAAATCGGAGGAATGGGTGTGTGCTATGAGGATGAAGATATGATTTCTTGAGAAAGGTTTTCAATGAAGTTCTGCACTGGTTGAGTGGACAAATATGCTCTCCTGGGAAACCGTCTGTGCATTGCGCTTGAATTAAACTCATGCCATGCTGTTACATCTCTTTTCTCTTTTTCCCCATCCATGGAAACACTTTCTGCTGTATTTGCTTAAATCCAGGAGTGCCCATGGCAGTGAGACATAAACACTGGACACCAGCACAGAGGAGAGACAGGAATGCCGAGAAAATGAGAATAAATGGCTGTCAATTTCCATGTGGAATTGGTAACCAATGATCCATTAAGTCAGCCTTTCCACAACAGACAGACAATAGCCTGGATTAGAAGTGCCTGACATTTCAGTTAATTGCACTAACCATGTCAGCTGCGCACTAGCTGCAAACCAGGTTAAGTCTTTACCTTCTCTCCACCATATGAAATGAGCGCATAGGTCTCCTGCACAGCTTATACGTGCAGGGATCACTACATGCTGATGACGAATAAATTATAGGAAAAATGAGTGTGAGTATATATAGTTGCAACTGTTGAATACATAAATTAAACAATTGTATCATTAATAACAGGATATTGAAGAATCCAAATTAATATAAGGCATCCCTCCATTAAAATTTGTAATTTATTGTCAGTTTATTATCAGTTTGTGATACGACACAGGTGACACGACAAAAATGAAGGAAGACACGCCTAGCTGTCATGAAAGCAAAAGGTTTATTCATGTTTGAAATTACACAACTACCACAAGGAAGACCTTTCAGTCCGGGGCGTAGTCTGGTTAGAAAGTAACACTAAACATCTTTAATACATTAGAATCACTGCCACAAATCATTTGTCATGACTTTTCAGTTTCAGAATCACATACAATAGAAAAAAGAGAAAAGAAGTCTTGAACCCTGTTGAACAGAGCTTGAAATGTACAGTTCTGAATACTGAAACCTCTATGCATTACAGTTTTTATAGTGATTTTTTTCCTTTTTTTGCATGATTTAGTAACAAGATGAGCAACATTCAAAATGTTTTTTTTTCTTTTTTCTTTAGTATTTACAACAGTTTTACTGTTTGGTGTTAATTTATCAACAATGTTCATCGCGCCCCCTCGTAAAAGCCACAGACGAACAACTTTACCCTGCCCACGCCCTCCCGCATTTTTCATGGTATTAATAATGTTATCATTTTAATTTTTTTTATTTTTGTCATTTTACGTTGCAGTGCTGCAACAGCCTTTTATTAAAAGATTAAAATATACATTAGATTACATATAGAATGAAGAGTTTACAGTGTTACAGGATGTAATCAAAATGACTAAATAAAAACATTAAATTAGGACCAAAGAAACAATGGTGGTGACATGGTTCAGAGGTAGTAAGTGAGCACTCTAAGCTACAGAAAAGTTGAAAATTATTGTTTTTTCTGAATTGTCATTATGAAATTGAATGTGGTACCAAAGCTGTGGATTGATGGGTAGGATGTATAATTATTCTTTAGCTATATTATGTACACCTATTCCTGTGTAATGGGAGTCTGCTCCTGGGCCATGAAAGAATGATCTACAGTGGGTTGATTGTTGATTTCCATAAGCAGTACAAAAAAAGGTTTACATATGTACATGCTTAACATCAAATGATAAAATACGGAATGGTGTCATGTTATAGTCAAGCAATCAATTACACTAGGTTCCCGAGTTTGAATAGTCATTCTCTCGTACTAATGTATACGGCTGTGAGGCGAAAATAAATCTTGAGAGGAACTACAAAGCTGCCATTGAGCTGTCAACAGTAGCATTGTTGAGGTGCTGGACAAGATTGCGAGCACATTACAGTCAAAGAAACAGCTGCTTAAATCTATGTATTGTAAGAACAGAAAGGGAACCCAATTATCAAAATGGAGAGCGGTAATTAAATCAAACAAATGGGCATTTAAAATGTCATAAAATGTCTAGTTAAATACAGGAGTGTCATCCAGTATTTTAAGCTCAGAGCAGACAATTATCCTGAAAGTTTCCAGAGTAACATCTGAGGGGCTGTTCTATATTTGTACACGTGTGTGCTTACTCCTACGACTACATGATTTATGAAGACAGAAAGAAAACATTGAAGCCAGAAAACACTTGGTGTTGGCGATGGAGGATGTTAATTAATGTGTGGCGCGAATGTGGGAGGATTCAACGGGACAGGAAAACAAATCTTGTTATGAGATTTTTTCTAATATGTCCTCCGCAGTTGGTCAGCCAGTTAGAGAGTCCCATGCCCGGCTCGAGGAGAAGATGCATTTATAGCGGATCAAATCGAGGTATCGGAGTGCACACTTCCAGGTCCTTCGGTCCGAGATGTTACAGAAGACGGAGTGGTAGCATCTTGCCATCCTCCATTAGCCTGAGACACAGACGACAGAGGTCGAGATTACAATCACAGCCTCCGCAATTTTACACCCAAAATTTAACACAACCCTCCGGAACTGGAAAGGAAGCAGATCAAAACGGTGTCAGCAGATATTAGAATTTTGCCAGTGCTGCGACCTTCGTTTTTTTTTTGCACCGCAGTGGCATCAGCAAAGAGAGAATCTTGAAAACAAATTTGTCTTGTGTCCTGACCAATGGGAGCGCGGCCCAAAATCAGCGTCTAAGCAGATTTCAGCAGCGGCCGACAGCTTGTCGCTACATATTCTCCTGTCAGTCAGGAGGAGGGAGGGCTGGGGCCGGGTGAGGTGGGGAGAGCTGAGTGAAAGTGACAGGGCAGGGCCTCTCCGAGAGAGCCAGTCTTAGCCGGCCTGACTTTGCTTCGCTCCAGGCGTGACCTAGCCTTTACTGGATCCCCGTACGTCACCACTAACAAAGCTAAAGGTTAGTCTATGCTAATATATCTTTAAGGCACTTTCGGGGTTGTTGCTGCAAAACAGAAAAGAAGCCTCTTTCATGTGCGTTAAAGGCTGCTATTTAAGTGGGGGATCACACTGAGCTCTGGTGAGCCAGTAGGCACCGGTCTACGCTGCACATGGAAGTGAGAAACCTTGTGAGAAAGTGGAAAAACAACACTTGATCCTGTGAGGAGTTGACGTGTCTAAAGAGCTTATAGCAATAAGGCTTCAGCAAAGCCGAAATGACACCAACAGCAGGGAACGATGGCACACAGCCGCCGCCATTTGTTTATATGAAATGAGTGGATTTGTTTTTCCCCCATTTTCCCCCCAATGCAACATACATACAGTACATATCTATATATATATATATATATATAATTTCAAGTACAAATGTAATGCCTTATTTTTGTGCCTAAGCTTTTCGGTGACTGAATAAACAGAAAAACAGGCATAACAATATAAGGAGAGCAAATGATCAGGTTCTGCTATAATGCAGAGGGAGAGAAAGAGAAAGCTGTCTAATAACATCTCTCTCCTTCTCTCTCCCTCTCTCTTCATCCCCTCTCATCAACAAAATTAATCTTTACTCTGATAGCTTCAGATTATGCTCTGCTTTAAAAAAGGGCGCCATATCAAATCTCATCAAAGAAGATGGAATTCATGTCTGGAAAGGGCTGCAGGCGATCACATGCTCATATCTTATCAAGAAGATAAGGCAATGAAAACATTTGGTTATCCGTCCCAAAACAGCGAAAATGTAACTTCCTTACTTACTTTTTTTCCATCTAATTTTTTGGCAGGAGTCAAACAAAGTATTTAACCGGTGTTTATTAAAGTTTAACTGGAGGTTTAATTTCCTTGCTGTTTAATGTGCAAAATCAGCTTTTCCTCACTTGAGGTGACAAAGAGTTCAGAGTCAGAGCTATTTTACAGGACATGTTTTGGGAAGATGACACATACGTCTTTATCTATTTATATTGCTATTTATATTTACCAAGTGTGTAGAGCACTATAATGGACTACTCCTTAAATAAAGCAAAACATACATCATATTTAATGATGAAAAACAATACTCATTTTGCAGAAGCTACATTTGTTCTCAATACAATTCTACTTACATTCAAACCATGTGGACTATACATTGTGTTTCCCCCGAGAGCATCATTGTATCCTGCCGTCTGACTGATAACATGGCGCAGGGTATCCACCTGAGGGGACAGACAAGGTGGACAAGCTGGTCAACTGAGTGTCTCTCGGCGGTCCAATGCTAACTGTTGTAAACATGCTCAGTCAAGGATTAATGTGGAATCGCTAGGACTTCTGAGACAACGTATACTAACCAGGTTTGTAACACAGATAATAGATGTTGCCATTACCAGCATGCTAAAAATTTTTACAGTCTCCATAGTGTCTACGAAACAAACAGAAAAGCCTAGGTGACAATAACCTAATATAAAATTACCTTACATTTTTTAGCATAATCATGAATAGGCATTGATGTTTTGTATCGTTGTGTAACGGTTGCGTATCTGCATTAAACTTACAAAATGGAAGACATCAACAACAAAAAATAACAAGATGAGACAGGAGGATAGCAAAGATTACAAAAAAGAGGGGGGAAAACACAGTACCAAAAAACCCAATACCAACCCAAGAGCTCAAGTCAAAGCCAAATGCATTCACAAGATGTTTGGAAAAGTGACTGGGAGGTTTCTTTGTGGCATGATTGCAGTGAGGTGGGATTATATTTTGGCTGCCAAAATATTCCATCCAAAGCGAAATAGTCAACAACACTTGAGTCAATCGGAGGCTATCTGAGGCCTCCCGGAGGTAATTTAATCTGTATGGTTTTCCTACTTTCTGTTTTTAGTGCTTCAGACTGCACTGTGGATGGCTCAGTACACAGGCAAGACAAGGACAGCTCTCTGCACTCGGAGTCAGGAGCTGTCCCTGAGTCGTTGATCCTACCTGTGACTGTACATTGGCTCCGACTTGTGCCCCTTGGTAAGAATCCCCATTCAGACTCTGCATGCTCAAGAACATGTCCCCAGAGTTTGGGAGGTTAAAAGAACCTGAAGAACCTGGAAAGGGAAGATGTAAGTAGCTGAATACATGAGAGGCCCATAAAGGGAAAGCACAGACACACGTCACACGCACAAATAACGCACACTCACGCGTGTGTCTGCATACACAGACGCGACCCAAGCAACCAAATGCGAGGCAGACTACCATAAAGCAAGCAACTACAGGGGTGTAGGAAGGGAACCCAAGAAACAAACAGGAGGGGGCTGTATGCATCAGGATTGAAGGGGGATGTTTTTTACGGATGCGGTGAACACAAATGGAATGAAAATCACACAACACAAGGGGACCGGTTCTATATGTGGTTGGTAGCTTTAGCTCCCAGTTGTTCCACATCGTCTACTTCCAGTCTAAACTTGGGCAGGGAGGCATCACACGGTAAATGACAAGGACAAGAAGAAGCTTATGAAAAGACCAGTACCAGTAAACATGTTGCTTAAAAGAGTGTTTTTGCTCTCTGCAGAATCCAGCTGAAACTCCTCATCTTTCATCTGGAATCCTGGGTGCAAGAAAAAGGGACCACTTCATAAGCTTACCACAGGCCGACGCAGGACAAACTAGTCCAAACTCAGCATTTCATCAGTCATTAAACCGGACTACACATGCCCTGTAAGGCTTCGCTTTGAGAAAAAAATCTTAACATCGAATTCAATATAAATTGCAGATTATTATAATGTAATATGATTACTGAAGGTAAAATGCTCCCAGCAATTATGTATCTTTTTATTTATCCAAAAAAAAGCACTCCCACTCAGTGGGACTACACACCATTGCGTTACAAATGACAAGAAGTTGACAGAAAGTCAGGGGAAAACAAATCTCATGGCATCATTCTGTATTCCCGCTTTTTTTTTTCTCTCTTTTTTTTGCCAAAAATACACGTGTTCTCAGTTCACAAGTCAGGAACAATCTCTTTATGCATGACTTTGCTTGGCATCAACTGTCTTATAGACAGGAGACACTGTGATCCCCGAGCTGGGAGCAGAGCCTGTCACTCTCGCCTGTGTGAATGGTCCATGAGCGAGTGAGGCATGTAGGCAGCGGGTTAAGGGCTGAGGCAGAGGGCACATCTTTGTATGTCTAAATGCAGGAGTGCCTACCGGAGTTGGGTGTGGTAGGGGAGTTGGCCTGGCTGTTCTGCACTGCAGCGGCCGCAGCGTGTGCTGCATTTACAGCGGTCTTGGCGGCATACAGGTTGGCTTCTTCCTGAAACTTGCCGATATTTTTCTTGTACCGGATCCTTTTGTTGCCAAACCAGTTGGATACCTGTGTGGTAGAGCAGAGGGGGGGAGGAGCAGAGGAGTCAGACGTCAAGCAGCCACAGCACCGTGCACTGAGCAGTGTGATTGTTTCAAGATGTCATGTTTGGGTCCATCAAGTACCCAATTCCCAGCCCCTGCAGTAATGTCCACCGGGTACACAAGCTAATTAAGCCATAATCAGGAGCCACTTGTGTGTTCTCATGGATGGGAGCACGACATGCTCTCAAATCTCCTGACAAAGCTAAAACACAAGGGGCTCCTCCCCCACAGACACTAAAGTTGATGTAGTATATATACTGTATATCTATCTATCTATCTATAGATAGATAGATAGATATATACAACTCTCATATCAGTTTTTAAGGACACAAATGCGGACCTTTCCCTCTGTGAAAAACATGAATGTTCCTATTTTAACCTCCTCAAGAATACACACTGAGTTCATTTAAATCTGGGTGATTGACATCTTATGTAAATGCAAATGCAAATGCAATCCTCTAAATTAACTAAGCGGAAAAGAAAACTGAAAAACATTGTATATTTGAGTTAAATGCTCATATATTTCTATATTAAAAATATTAATAATAATTAACGATTGTTCCCGATCTACAAAAGCATTCACTCGTAATTAATGTTTGCTTGTAATTACCAAAAACAAGTGTTAGACAGCAAAGACATGCGGCATAGCAGTAAATACAGGTTATTTGGGTGGCAACGTTAGCTGATATAACTTGATTAAAATTTTACTGAAATTAAATACATAATAAACTCGGAAGGCATGAGGAAGTGTGGAGCTCAAATTAATGTCTGAAGCTGGGCATTTTCCTATTTGGAGCAGTAGGAAATGCTAATTTTGTTGAACTGAAATGATGACATCAGTCAGACAGTGAAAAGTTGCGTGAGAGGTGAGCCTTACGTGTGAACGCTGGCTCTGCAATAACAGTGGAATAATAATGAGATGATGCTTGTTTTTAATGGTCCTATAAATTAGAGTGTCTTGTTGCTGTGCTGCCGCTGCCCCCCTCTCAGGCCCTGCACCCCACGGCTGGACCAGCCAAAGAGCAGCTGCCCCTAATGACGCTTTATTTAATTTCCACCCGTGTGCTTAAATTTTAATATCCCCAGCAGCCCGCCAATGCGGTGGCGTGAAAACTGACTGGATTTGCAGGACATCAGATCATTTCTATCCTGCATGTCTCTGCGCTCTAAATCTTTAATATCTAGGCAATTAAAATTAATGACCATTCAGGCGAGGCCCACTGTTGGCGGGGTTTCCTTGACATCAATTGTTTGATGGGTTTACCTAGAGGTTAAACTAACAAGCAAGGTTTAATTGGAAGCAATGAAAGCCCTGGCCATCATCCTTTTTACTTAACCTGCTTATAGTGGATAGTCGAGGCGAAGGCGATACAATATGCTCACTCTTTAAGACAGCTCACAAAGTGCCCACAAACACAGTGGAAATCAGAGGAAATGTTTCCTAAAGCTCATCAGTCTGATTATTCTAACAATATGTCCATGCAAACGGTGTGGTAGACAGGACTGCACAGTGAGTAGTGGTTTTTGCATTGTGAAAAAATGATGGTGAAAATTGGAGACAGACACTAAACATGTATTGTAAACATACACTGTTTCTCTTTTTACCACACGTGTCAGTGAACCAAGTGTTTCAGTAAAATAAAGAGTGCTTATTTCAAGAAATGGAAATAATGAAGGAGTTATTACTTTGTTTATTTTCTTGTACTTTCTGATAAAGTGTGTTATGACTGAATTCTACCACTGCATGGTGTTAGAAGCATGGACAGTCTCAGTAGTGTTGGCATCCAATCCTCCAGACGTTTCACTGCCCTTCTCCATTCTGTGCACACACATTTCTCTCCTGCCCACTGAAGTCTGGCTTTAGTGATTCTCTGGTTTAGCTAAATATTGAACAAATGCATGGCACTGTAAGGTGTGGAGCACAACCCAATCTACAGAACTAATTCCCTTTTGTCTCGTGGCAGGCCATGCATTCAATTGCCTTCTATGTGTAGTGAGAACCAGGTTGTGAGACTGAATTACCTGCCATCAGCAGCCTCAAAGGCAGCAATTGTATAATGACCCTGCACACTCCTTGCCAGAGCGCAATGCTGTTGCCTTCATTGCTGCCCTACAGAGAGGCCGAGGAGCTGTAGTTAATAATTCAAACTATTTTACCCTATTTCAGGTCAATTCTCCTCACCGGTCGATGCACACCAATGCATGATCTGTCTATGATCTCGATATATCGGAGGTCATAATGCCCTGAGCTTTAAATAACAAATTCAAAGGTGGTTTCGCGAGCTGTGATACCATCAATTATACAGGGTGCATCAATAATGAATAAGAAGTCAAGTGTTTTCTAAATTCACTGAGCTGAAATATTGAGACGTGTCGCTCAGAAGAAAAATGCCTGCAAATCTAAATAATGTAAATGAAGCTCTGTGCCAGCATTTGTCTTAAATGTTGAACCTATTCACGGTATAGCAAATAGCCTATGTGAACCCTGACACAGACCAGTCATTCAATCCCATGCCTTCATTCGGGAGCCCGGCCTTGCACATGCACGGTGACAGAGATTAGAGAGCCTCACTTAATATGCCAATATTAATGTCAATCGCTCATTGTACTTCAGCCATTTGCTACAACCAAATGGGATTCAGTATTAATGTTTTAACGTAGTATTAACGTTTTTTAAGTTATCCCCATAGTATTTAAATATAAATGAACACAGGATTTGTGCAGGAATCTCCTGAGGTAAAGGGGCTCTGCTCTCTGGGAAGGCGACTGCATCTCTTGCATTTTAAAAGGTTTCCGTGCTGAAATGATGCAGGAGGTTTCGTCAGCGACAATGTATTGAGCACAGCTGCGGACTGATATTGGCATACCATTCACAATGGATGGGTTTTACTTAATGAACTGCTTGTGCAAAGAGTTTGGGGCTGTTTGAAAAAAAAAGACTTATATGAGCACTCAGTGTGGCTACAGCCAGTGGTTTGTGACTCTGAGAGGGGCCGGGCATGGTGAGGGATAACTTATGGTGTACTTGCATCACATTGAGCATTCGACTTTGTTATTCACTTAAAAAGAGCCTAAGCACTAAGGAATAAGTCAATAGGAACGTCTGCCGTGGCCTTTGCTCGTCGGGAAGTGCGCCACAAATGGAGCCTGGGATGAGTTCAAGTGAATTTTTAAAAGCCCCATAATTCTACATGGACTGATTCCTTCTCACGGGAAATGATACAGTGGCCTGTTGTGCGAGGCACTCAGGAAACAGACAGGGGGGTCCGTTTGCTGGGGGTCAGTGGCCATTTTTTTAAGCTGCTACAAAACACACAGTGAACACGAAGTGGGTGTGCAGTGTGAAGGTTCCAGAGACCACACAATCAGTCAAAGCTCTCTACAACAAACAAAACAATAATAGTAATCATGTGGTAAACAATAGCCAAAAAGTAAAATTGCATGTGACACATTTGTACAGACAGATAATATGGTTCGAACATGGGTGTAGTATAAAAGTATGGATCAATCAGAAATAGTCATATGTTCTCATGTGACTAAAAGGTGAGTTGTGAATGCTGACAATTCTTAGCCGCTCTTAGATTAAGAAAATTCAAATTTTATATACTGTAGTTTGGGATGACATTAGCGTTTATCAAGTAGTGTGAGGGAGGGAGTTTCTGTGCAGTGTGAGGCTATTACATACATAAACAGAGGAGATACAAAAAAATGAAAACAGTGGATCAGGAGAAGTTATGACATACCTGTGATACTGTGATGGTGCTTCCCACCCCCTGAAGGCAAAAAAGAATGGGCTTTTACAGTATCTGACTCTTCATGACTACACTCAATATACCCCTCAACACCCCCTCCCCACACAGAAAAAAACACTGCAGATTATTGTATAGATTCACGTTTCTCTGATATTGTGTCTCATGAGGACAACCACAGAACAATAAAGTAGGAAAAAAAATAGATAGTAGTCACAATCATAGCAGGAAAAGAGCACAGCATAATAATACTTTGGACGTGGGGGTAAGGTGTGAGAGATATTGCCTTCAGGTTTACCTACCAAGGAGGCGGTGTTATATAAGAAGGGGGAAAAATCCCATCTTTAAGTCTAAAATATAACTGTGAATGAGTCCTGACAGGGCATTTGAACATATAAATAAATACCCAGTATCATCCAGTGTGGGGAAGCACCAGGTTTTAACTGCGCTTTCTTAAAGTAATAGATGATCCCTTTCTTTTTTTCCTTTTATTTCTTCCCAGCTTATGACCTGAGCGACAGAGAGAATAGACATGGTGGATGGGAATGAGGGGGGGAAATGGCAGGGGTGGCTAAGGAAGGACAGCAAAGTGCTTTGATTGAGGCCAAGATGATATAGGCCTCCCCTCCCTGTGGCCCTGCTCTGACTGACTGGGACCAGCCTTGACTGAAGCATCATTAAACAGTCACAATGTCAAGGTTAGCTAAGGACATTGTGTCTTGGCGGTGTGACCTATGGGTAACTATCCCTCTAGGTTTGGCCTTTCCCACACTGATTACCCACCGGCTACTGTTAGGGGAGCACTACCCACCTGGGAAACTGTGATGCTGCACTTCTTGGCCAGCTCCTCTTTAGCCTCCTCGCTGGGATACGGGTTGCTGAGGTGCGAGTAGAAATATTCGTTGAGAATTTCCGTCGCCTGCTTGCTGAAGTTTCTCCTTTTCCGCCTGAGTGGGAAGAAAAACGAGAGAAAGGCAGGGCAAGCCTATTAGTGGGACCAGCATTAACTCATCCATTTGGATCGCACAAATTGCACAATCAATCTCACACATAAATGGCGAAAATAATGAGGAATGGGCCCTAAGGGCCCTCGGGAGCAGAATATCGTGTCCTGCTCCGAGAGTCCCGTCAGCACACGGAAGACCAGACTCCAACCAATAAACTGACAAGCGCGCGTGCACGCACACACAAACACGCATACAAACAAAACACATACAATGCTTAATTTGGTCTGTTGGTCTCCAATCCCTAGTCCAAGCGTGTAATGTGTAGAGTTTAGTGCAGCGGATGGGTGGGCTTTGTGATGGAGCGCAAAGCCCAGTCGGAGTGCATCTCGGTACATTATAGAAATCACGGCATGCACAGTTGAGCATTGTTCCTGAAGTGCCACAGCCCCAGGGATCTCCAGCAGAAACAAGCAAACTTTAACTAGATCTGGGTCCCCTTCCCTCCCAAGGGCACTACTTATCATGTTGTTGAGCATTTGCTTATTTTGCCTTGTTTACTGCGGTTCACACGGGCAGTGGGCAGCCAATGTGCTTCCACTTGGCTTGTTTGGCCCGAACATGTGCCGCTTTCTGCAAGGCGCCACACTGTTAGTGATTAGTGTAATCCACAACACCTGCTGATGACCTCCCCTCCATCCATTACACACGACACGGTCCCCATTCCATTTGGTCGTAACTGCTCTCAGGTGTGAGGCCGTGATTGTCTTGAAAATGGATAATGTGTGGAACATGGACATAATTAAAATCATGCATCTGTGCAGTGCTCATACTGTGCGTTGTGCCAGAAAAGTTGAGAGGAAAAACATAAACTTCAGACCAGCACACAGTCTAAAAACGACCCTGCCCACTGGATTCGCTTGGATATGGGTCATAAGGAAGCATCAAAGTTTCTCGATAGTGAAGACACAAACACACACAAATATATGTATGATATATACACCACACACTGACCTGGCATCAAGGAATCTGGAGCGCAGGATCATGACAGCCTCACAGGTGCTCTGTTTCAGTTGCATCTGGATGGAGCTGAACTTGCGGTGGATGATTCCCACCATGCGCTCAATCTCTTTAGGGGAGATGGGCCGTGTGCGAGACTGTTCCCTCAGCAGGTTCATCACATGTGTAGTGAACTCATTACATGCCTGACGAAAAAGAGACAAACACAGCCAACGCCAGTTCAGTGATAAGAAAAAAAAAAACGAAACCTTTTAGATGGTTTTATATATTTGAATATATATTTTTTTGCGCTTATAGCACTTGCACTTACATATTACTTTGATGACATAATGCGTGAAGTCAATCTATGAATATACTGTAAATGCAGATTTGCAATTTGGCCTGGCCCTAATGCAGAGTGAATTTAAACAGCTTTTCGTTAAACCAGTAGTTCATACATGATTAATTAGAATAACTCATTTACGTAGTGCACACTTTAGCTCATTACTCTGAGTAAAATTCGTTAAGTATTTACATTTAGATAATTAAAACCTGGAAACACCCTTAAGAAAGATGCATTTACTCCAGGCGAAGTGCCGTGTGCCCCCACATACCCACCTCCTCTCTCTCAGAGAGCACGGAGTAAATTAGTCTAATTTACCTCACTGGCTTGCTGAGGCATCACTGTTACACCTTCTATTTTCACCCATAATGCCTCTGTGTTTAATGGCAAGCTCAAAGTGCTAGGTGAAGGAGATGATCATACTTTCATTTAACACAGATGATTAAGGCACTCCTTTGCATCTCTGTAATCAACTACAACACAGTGTATTTTTTTTCCCAAGCTGACAACACACTTCCCTGCCTCTCACATATTCTCTGCAATTGTCTCACTAATGGAGGGAATATGCTGGATGTACTAGTCAATATTTAAACCTTTTGATAAGGATGGCTTTCTATTTTATCACACGGTGTAATACAAGGTATTTCAACCTGTCAACCAGACCAACCCATACCTGTTCGTATTTCTCCAGCTCTGTGTGGTAGATCTGTCTGATCTGGGTGAGTTTGGCTCTGTAATCGGAATGTTCGATGGAGTTGTCGGCCGCCCCGCCCGAGGCTGCAGCTGCGGCGGCGGCGGCGGCAGATCCGCCCCCTTTCTCTGGTCCAGCCACGCCCTCTGCCAGCAGCATGTTGTCTAAGCGCATGAGCTGGGGGTCCGGGGGGTCCTCCTCCTGGGCACCACGGATGCTGAGACCTGCAGCAACAACCAAACAGGGACACGTGGTTAGCCAATGCTATCCTGTTAGGACTAAGAAGGCAGAATAAAACAGATCAAATTGGCTCAGAGTGAACTGTTGAGTCAGTCTGATATCGTGAGATGTTTCCTCCGCAGGTGTGAACTGAGTGTGCACTGTGTTCCCGTCAGCCATGTCTAAGCCTGTTCTCTTTTATTTACACACTGTGCTGCGCAATGTGTGTACAGGAAGGCTGACATGACAGCAACATCCACAAACTGACACATGCTCAGTGGTGAAGTGGCACTTCTCCTCTGTGAGAGGATGCTAAGCAGAAAACTATACCTCTAGTAAGCCTCTGTATTTGACAGTGTATTCTATGAACTTCAGTAAGTAACTACTGTTCTGCTCCTTTCAATTTGCGAGTACAGTGTGTTATTGTTTTATAATCCTGATTTTGCAGTGTTCAAAGAAGTAATAAAGACGCGCTGGTGAAATGAAATGCTGTGTACAGGAAACTTAAAGTGTAGCCAATTGTATGTAAAGTGCTCATTTGTGAATCCTGATTTTGTTCTGAGATCCTGCTGTTTATTTTTTCCTCCGTTTTTTTTCCCCGTCTCGTCCGTCTGTCAGCGAGTCGTAATCACCCTGTAGATAGCCTACGTGCACACCTGGACGCATTGGCAATGCAACCACAACGTCTGGCTTTAAGGAGAGTAAACAAACACTGCGAGTCAGAATTACCCGGGGAAAAAAAACAAGCTCACGCCATCCAGTCAACAGCAATAAGTGGATAAAAATGTAGCTCAATAGGCAGTAAATACTGAGTGGCCACTCAAACGTTATGATTACCAGAGTTGTTTCAATTCAATAATCCCTCCTGCAATTCAGGGGTTCTCAACAGCTCATTACAGCTTCATTAAGATATGGCCAGCCTCTGGATTCTAAATAAGAAGATTAGTAGCTCTATTGTGCCAGCCAGTAGGCATGCAATCAGAGAAGCCCTTTTACCGCGCTTTGACCGACCCTGCACACCATCCACAGCAGTAAACACTAGAATGAAAACCTTATTTTTTTTCTTTTTCCTTTTCTAATAAACACATTTCTTAACCAAAAAGATTCGCAATTAGGAGGCCCATCATATTGCAGCCACTCCTCCTGATGTCTTCATCTCTATCGGTGCTTTGTCCATACGCAGTGCCACTGAAAAAAACAAATTTGGCTCTATTTATGGATCGGCTGGCTTTGAGTCTTTTAGGTGTAATGGTGTGAGAGGAGTGGATGAATGTGGCTATTTGTGTTGGAGACATTGAGATGCTGGACAAGGCTCCATCAGGCTTGCAGAGCCAAGCCATCCATGTGGACAATATGCCGCTGCTCCACTAACCCTCATCCACATCACACTGCATCTGCACAACTCCACCCAAAGCACTCGTTCTGGACAGGCTCGGCTGTTTCCATTCCAGTTTGTGCTGCGTGTTACAAAATGGCACATGATTCAAATGTTGACTGACCAGATGCCTGGCTCCATATCTCAACATGCTCTAATAGCTGGTGGTTTGTCTGCCACTACGGTTCATATTTTCCTAATTCAGAATTTACTCCCACTCTCTGATTCGACACAAGCTCAGCAGGCTGCACTTTCCTTTGTGCTGTGGGTGGTGGTAAGTAGGTAGGCACGTTTCTCATGTCAGGTATATTAAATATAACTCTGGGACGCAGCGTACATTTCCACACCAAACCCAGTTGTCACTTTCACTCCACTCACTCTATATCCAGGGGAAATGCAGCTGAGGGAATTTACAGGGCTTTTCAGCTAAATGGGCATAAATCACTAGTTTCATTCAAACTAAATAATCACAGGCCATAAAGACCTACTTGTCTCTTACCATATATTACCACAAAGTTCCTGTGTGCAATAATGTGGTCATTCACAGCAAAGGAAAACAGAGCGAGACATTAGAAAGTGACATGTAATCCTGTTAGTGCACTGACATGCGGAGTGGCCGTGACATTTTTATCATACGTGTCCATTTCTATTTGGGAAATCAGCGGGATAAAAATGATTACTGTGTTGCCCTGAGCAGCAGACAGCCCTGCAGGAGTCCACTAGGGTGTATTTGTGCCACAGCAGCTCTGGCTGGTCATTCATAACGCGCATGTTGGGAGGGATGACGCCTCCGTCTCAAGCACATAAATGCAAAAAATGGATAATAATAACAATAATAACATAGTCCACAGAAAACATACTATCTTAAAAACAGGTGCAATGTATCTCTGTCTCTCTACGTGCACCTTTGTTGGGGGAGTTAAGATTGTGGATTTACTGTCTAAGCTCCGCATCATCACACAACTTCCACAAAATAGGCTCCAGCAAGATAGTATCTTTAATTTGCTCTGCGGTTGACAAATCTGTAGAGTAACTTGCAAAGCCACATTCTCGCCCTGCAACGCTGCTTTGCCTGCTCAAATCTTTATCCTGTTTTTGTCTGATGATATGGGTATTAAAACAAGTTTGGGCACCCGAGTTTAGCTCTAATCCACCTCCACAGTCAAAGTGGGATTAATCTCAGTGCAATACGAAAGTGCGGGAGTCGTGTCACCTTGGTAAAGCCTGCGAGCAATAGAAACTCGGGAATGAAAAATCTATACATGGTCTAGTTATTTCCTATAACTCTGAAGATGCTGGGTCACTTAATTACCAAAAACGCATTTAATGATGTAAAAAAAAATCTGAAATTGGAGTAATAATGAAACATGTCCTTAATCAGCCTCGTTTGTCATTTAACAATACAGGTGGAGTAGCCGAGGATGAAGCGCTTGCCTATACGGTTGTTGCTCATTTCTTCACCGTGGCTGAGACAAAAGGAGACACTGCGATTAATCCATCCCTATCAGTCAGGGGTGGTTCTCCTTTTCATTTTTTACAGGTTTCACCGCCTCTATCAGATCTGAGGAAGTAACACATTTGACAGATAAAGACAATGCGGCCCTTTTCTCTCATATAGCCTCCCTGTTCTCTGTTTATAATCATTTCCGGTTCGGGGCTGTTGTCTCGTACATCATTCCCTGCTTGTCACCCTGACAGTGATCCGAGCACTGCTTCGGCCCACTCTGCTCTCCTCCCACCTCGCTGCCCCTCCACCCCCCTGTGCCCTCTTTTATTCTGTGGGCTTAGCTGACCTTTGGCCCGCTGCTTGTTTACTCTCATCACTGAAGTGTGAGCAGGAGAGCCATAAAGGCAGAGTCCTGCTGGGTTAATGCGGCCTGCAGAAGAGGAAAGGGTTGGCTCTGGGATCCCTCGCCTCATTCGGACGCCAAGGAATACACCAGAAACAGCAGCACTCCTTGCAGATAAGCCAGAAGTATTTCTTTGTCTGTGATCAGGTTTGCAATGCCTTTCTGGCATGGTGAAATGTGTGTGCAGTAGCAAGTTAATTTGCTTGGTTGGAAATTACACACAGGGACTCCAAAACATCCCGTTCATTCCAAGTAACCCTGACCTCCTGCAGCTTCTCTCCTTTCCAGGGCCTCCACCGAATGGCTTTGGCCACATATCGACACTCTGTTCATCTAATTGCATTGATCCACAAAGGTCTCCCAAAGCTAACTAATCGAAACAGAATTTAGTTTCTGTCAATATTTGCAAAGGTCATCTTTCTCTTAAAGCTGTGGAGGAGACGGGGTGAGCAAAGAGGCAGAGGACCATGGCATCTAGCCTGTTACCGAGGCTCATCCAAGGTGAGCTTTAACTCTGGCTTGGCGCTCGTGATCCAAGGCTTCTAATCCACCGTGTTATTAAAGCCCGCTGCCAAAGCAACACACTGGAGACCACAGAGAGCTTAAAGTATCCGTTTCACAAAGAGGCCAGTGTCGCTACAGACGTGTTCCACCTCTCCTTTGACTTCATATCCTCTCCTTTGTCGTGGCGCCTGGATCAGAGACTTTCAGCTCCAGAAGCGGGGAGCTGGTTCAAATTACCATTGAAAATCTTTTGTTCTGACAAATGAAACATAAGGATCCTCTTTCATCGACGCTCTTAAAGGCTTTTTTAAGCTTGGCCTACATCCACATGGCACAAAGAAACTGAGCGAATGCCTTCGGGCTCTCTCTTGCATGTACAGTAATTAACATGCCATTAACACATTAATACACATTAACTATTCCCAATGTTAATGGCAGAGTAATTACCATACCTGATACCACACTGTGGGGAAGCCAAAGCACATTTGCCACTTTGTGCTTCACTTTCTTTGTTGCATGAGCTGAAAAGAATAATTTGGGGAAGATGGCTTGTTTTGCTAACCCTTCCTCGATGCAGAAAACATCAGTGTCCATGCAGTTGTCTGCAACGTCGAATGGAAACTCCAAAACAAAATGTAGCTGCTGCACTTTAAATCAAATCAAATATGAGAGACGGAAAATAAAGTTCTAATTGTAAAGCACTGCCGAGGCTGAAATACTGAAGGGCATAGAGAGTCTGGGGATTAAAAATCGAGGGAGGGAATGGGCCCTAAACTGGGGAATCCCTGTCTAGGATGATGATGTATTTCCTCCTGGTGCGATGAGTGATAAGCTAATCAGCTACGCTGACAGTGAAGTGTTACAGCCCCCCAGTGCTGGGTCAAGACTTCACCCATCACACACCACCAGCACACACTAACCAGACAGCGCGTAGAGGTGGTGGTGGGAAGTGACAGAAAGGGGCTCTGGTCAGAAAAGAAGATCTCTGTCAGTTCAGGTAGCCTTTGTTCCTCGATGATGATGATGATGATGATGATGATGATGATGATGATGCACTAACACCCCCCCCCCCCCCCCCCCCCCAAAAAAAAGAGCAGGCTGTGACAGCGGGGGTTAGGGAGACAAGGGGGAGGGGTGGTCTTGCCACTCTCGCCCCACGACTCGCAAGACATGCGGGGAGCGGGGGGCTGGGTGAGGGGGGTGGGAAAAGACAACTCAAACAAACATCTTGAAGACATTTTGCCAAGCACACCAAAATTAATCACTGTCCCACGATGGCACTGACATTTGTGGGAAGTGACACACAACATGACAGACTAGAGAGGAGAGGATGAAAGGAGCGCGAGGGAGGGTGGAGTGGGGTGCCGGGTAAACAAGAGCCACTGTCACTCGCTGCGTTCACGTGTGCGTGCGTAGAGTGTGCGTGCGCATGCATGTGTGTGTTTGTGTGTGGACACGTGAGTGCCTGCTTTTGTTTCCTGCCCTCTCAGACTCTTTGGGCAAACGGCCAAGTAGTGTGGTGATGGCTGACCAGGCCCGGCGGTGGCGGCCGCACGCAGAGGTTAGGGAGAGTGGCCAAATGAGTGGACAGGACCTCCGGTACAGATCAGCACACTGACTGACCCTACACACAGGACGCATACAGCATGGGGCTCCAACATAGGGTGTGCATGGTCGGCTAGTCACAGAATGAGCCGCAATCACTGAGATACCCATGTGTTATTCAGACAGACATCCCATACCTAGGAAAATATATTAATTTGAAAAGTCAGAGTTTGTTTCCAACTGTGCTCTCGGTAGACTGTGAGTTGAGCGACAGTTATTGCATATTGTGTTTCAATATTTCATTTTACCCCTCTAATATTGTGTTAGCATGTTTTGCTTCTTCCTTTTCCTCAGTTTCATTTTATATTTCATGTATTAATGGTATTTAGCTGCTAGCCTCAATTTGCTGCAAAGGTAGGCTGATTTGTTATTCAGACCTCAAGCAAATAATGCAAATGTGGCACTGAAAGCCACTTATGAAATACCCAAAGGCAACTAATCACTCCTCCTCTCGTTCCAGCCTTTCTGCAGCCTCCTAATTAGAAGATGGAGATTGCATGAAACCAGGTCACACAGCAGGTCTTGTACACACCGATAACCAGGCATATACACAGGCAAAACTACATCCAGACACCAAACCAAGCATGCGTTATTTTAAAGGCTAAAGGTGAAAAAAATAATAGCATTCAGGTTATTAATCCCATATATTTCCCTGTATGCTTCCATAGAAAGGGTTTAGGCTTGGAGCATTTTTTTGTTTGTGTGCTGTCCTTGTGTGTTTCTTTGCGTGCAAATGCATATGTGCGTGTAAATATGTGCGCGGGCGTATACTCGTGTCTGCATATGTGCACGTGAAGGCTACACGTTCGCATAAACAAAGAAACGGCATTGGTAGCATACAGCCAAACATGATCCACTGCCAGAGAGATTATTCTTTGCAGTGGCATTTCTGCAAGAGAGTTGACAGTCCATCATTTAGATTTTGCAGTGTATCCACGAAAAGGCTGCATAGCCTGGAGCAGAAGGAGCTGCTCTTTCCTTCAGTGTCTTTTGTAGAAGCAAATTCGTCTCCAAATTGTGAAGCCAGAATCCTTTGCTTGCTGTGCCACCGCGTAAGGACTCAACTGAGGTTATGACACTTCTCAGTGCATCTCTTTGGGAGGATTGATAAAGCTCCCAAAAAACACATCCACCTCAGGTGTCAAAACTATCCGCGCTCTTTCTGGGAGCAATCTGAGCCTGATGTTGCAGGTTACAGCTGGGTCTACAGAGTGCAGTGCAAGGAGTAGCTGGGCAGATCAGGTCTGGGCCAAACAACACCTTGTGACAGAAGCAGGCCAAAGAGGATGTTGAGACACGCAGAGACTTAACAGGCAGCCGGCCGGCCATCCACTCGTTTTCAGCTCTCCTTATACTCAACACATCACTTCGGATCCATCGCGAGCGGCTTTCAAAGAGCAAAGCAAGAATCGTTTCACATTACCGTGAAAGAAAAAGCAGCCCAATAAACGTTGTGTTTTCAAAGCAAACGAGTCAATGATAGCTGAGGGAATATCATCTTGCCTATTTCATTTGACCAGCTGATATTTGTTTATTATAAACCTACAGATGATAGTTTCACCTATTTTGTAGAGTGAGGTAGCCAAAAAAAAAAAAAGGTTATTTGGTGCTAATTATTCCCAGCATGTACTTTACACACCATTTAATGAGTTAGAGTGGAGGCGTGGCCATTGGCTGTGACTTGCTTGCCCAGTTATCCAAGATGAACCAAGCAATCTCCCTCATGTCACTGCTGTCATGTGTACCGAGTCCCCCTCCGCATCCAATTCCCTGCTAGGGCTTCACTGGAGCAGAGACGAGGCGTCACTGGAGCAACACAACAGCTCCCGTAGCGTCCCCGCACACCAGCGAGGGAGGAGCTGGGGGGGAGTCGGAGAGCTGGGGGCTCGCTCTCATAATTACAATAATTAACAGTTGCAGATTTAATTGGAAGGGAAGGCATTAACGGGAGGAACATTGTGGCGGTGCGTGCAGAGGGAACCTTTGCTGCGAGAAGCTTTTGTCTTCTCTGTACCTAATGGTGCCTTGGCTGCGGTTGGCAAACGCTGACACAACACAACACACCAAAGCCGAGCTGAGGGTTCAGACGGTGGGGCTTGTCAGGACTCAGACTGGAGGCAGATAATTAGGTGCCAGGTTAATGAGAGCACAGACTCTTGACGGCATTTTGGTTACTGTATGTGGGCAATTAATGACTTTGTTTTTGTGTTTTTATTGCCCGCTTGAGTGGAAAACACAATGCATTATTCACCTCCGGCCAGCGTGTGGTGTTTGATGGAGTGGCAGTGACTCTGGCCAAAGAATCGGTCAGTCAGTCAGGGTGGTGAATGGCTGATTCCAAACAATACAGTGTACGTTAAGAGTTGGCGAAATGCAATCACAGTTTGCCCGCTCTTGGCTACTGTGGTTTGTGACCTTTTCACACTGTACTGCCTCTGGTCACCAACCATGTTCTTTAAAAACTTAAGCATTGAAGTTGCGGGTCAGGCACAGGACAACGTTGCCACAAACACACACACCAGAACAAAGAAACCAAACCCCGTGGCCCTAAGTGCTCAGTTAATTCAGCATATCGCATTTCGTAATGTATTTGCAAAAGTCCATACCCCCTGGAAAAGCCTTGCTTTCATTCGAGAGGATTTATTGGCAATGAATCCACTGAGAGGTCTTTACACATCCTCTTCTTTAGCCCAACCACTCCACGCCTCCTATTTTGGAGTTAGTTGTCCTCTTGCCTGTGGTGGCCAATTAGAGTGCCATAAGATAAATGGGCACCCACAACTTTGATGTCCATCTTTTTAATAAGCTTTGGTTAAGATGACATCTGTGTGAAAGAGTTCAATATCTTCACAGTGGGAGAGAAAAGAGGTTTATTCTAAAATGAAATATCATGTAAATACTGCTGGGGGGTTTAGGCTGGGTGGGGGGATCACAGTGTCGGCTGCGACTCTGGCGTTGGCATTCATTATCTGCCTCTGCAGTTGTGCAGATTAGTCAGCGAACGATGATTTTTAGAGCCTCGTGGAAGCTTTGCTTTCACACTACCGAATAAGCTGTAGCATAAACAGAAAAAAAAGTTCTGGGTTTTAAAAATATAAAATGTATAAAGTCTGGCAAACGGTATAATCATTTTCTTCATACATCTACAACAGAGAAAGACAGTAAAACACTAAAATGCAGGGCTAATATGAGAACGGTACTAGATAAACATATCTAAAATGGTCGGGTAATGGTGTGGTGAGTGTGTATGAATGTGCGAGGGAAGGAGAGGTGGAAAAAGAGCATATATCTAACCTGGCCTGCCGACGTGCTCCTTTATACGTGTGTGTAACTCAGTCAGGAATAATGTAAATGTCTGGAGAGTCTTAAGACTGAGCAGGCCTGTATAAAAGCACCCTGTTTCAGGCTAGTAAAACAAGTCAATAAATACAGCCGAGAAGCCGGTGCTGTCTGCTGCACTCTCCTGAATGAAAACAGAGGTGAACTGCTTATTTTCAGTCTGGCACCACGGTTGACAGCGGCATTATGGGCGCTCATACATTCTGACTATCACTCGCCACAAGCTATATCTGTCAACATTACACTCCAGTGCATTTTAGATGTAAAACAAGTGTTTCCTGGGAAGAGTATTTATGACTTGGTGTGGTCAGCAGCTAAGCGCTTCCTACGGCGGCGCCTGACTGCGGTTATGACGTTAAGACTCCTCTCTCTCTCACCCAATTCATCAGTTTGTCTGTGTTGCTGTTTCTCACGGACAGAACAAACACGCAAGAATCGTGTGTACTAAGCCTCGGCGCGGCACCGTTGACTACAGATCCAAATGGGAAGCCGATGACGGAGCCACACAAAATGGAAACACCATTAAGTAGGCAAACACTTCACTGCGATAACTGCTACCTGATTAGAGCGGGAAAGCACAGCCGTGGTTCTCCTTTTTTTTTTTCTTCTCATACTGTGTCAACACTTTGGGAAAGCAAATATTTCAGTGACTACCCTCCCTGCACTTTAATCCATATGGTGCATTCTGTTTGTCACCACAGATGTTCCACTCCCAGGATGGGTTTCCAGAATAGGGAGGACTACTCCTCTACGAGCAGTGGCTCACTTGCTCCTCACCACGCAAGGAATACACAGGGGTCAGGCACCATATCACAGCAGGGCCGGCGTCAATCCTTTATTAAATTACCTGGCTATCTTATTTTCTGTCATGGCACCGATACGAGGGTTATCTTTTTCATTTATGTCGTGGATTTTCAGTGGATTATGCATTAAAGATTAAAGCTGCGCGTACCTAACACCTCAGCACACAACAAAATGTAGTACGTCAGACGGTGCATGGCTGATGTGTTGTAAGGTGCTATAAAACAAATCTTCAGCACCTAGAACCGGACAGGGTTTTATTCTCCGCAGACAATACAAGCTGTGACTTTACAGAATGTTTCAACCCCTAAAATACTGTGGTAAGCAATACAAATCCCTTGGTCAAAATGAAATGTATTAAACATGTGGATTTCATAAATCTCCCCCTCCTCGGTCTGGGTCAGAGGTATATTCACTATAGAGCTCAGCAGACATCCCCCCCAGCATTGTTACTCTGAGTTGCAAGTGCTGCGAGTGGTTTCAAAATGAATGTCAGCAAAAGCTGCGCGTGTATGGCGAACAGCAGATCTTCACAGCAAAACGGCTCAAATCACTTACCCCGGCTACTTTATAAGAGTATTACAGAGGTGCAGGGATTAAAGGTCTGCTGTAAAAAATATTACAGGCGACAAGAGAAGGGAACTGAAGATCTGCAATGTAGATGTAAAAATGCGCCTGAAGATGAACAGTTTTGGATGGTTCTGCAAGTTCATTCTCAACAGTGCAGATAGTATCAGAAAATGAGTTTTGTTTGTGTGTGTGTGTGTGGGAGGGGGGGGGGGTTACTTTGGATCGTAGAACAGCACTGTTAAACACCCAACTGGGATCCCTTTAACCTTGAGTAGCGTACCAAAGGTAGAGGCAGCCTGGGGCTGTTGGGGGACCAGCCACCGCAACTCCCAGTGCCATGCTGTTCCACAGTGGGGGCCCAACATGGCCAGATTGCCAGACAGGCCGGCAGAGGTGGTGCTACCAAGCAGGCGGGGGCTGATCGTTCATCTGCTGCAACATCCATTTTACCTGACCCATTATCTAATTGTTTTGTTTTCTCTAACGATTCTGTTTGAGTCACCTCGCCGAGGAGAAAGTGCACCCATGTACACCATGTGGGTGCTGGAGCATCTGTCGGTGACTTGTTCGTGAGACGTTCCCACTAATTATTTAGCTAGTGTGATGGATAATCCGCCATCATTAAAGATCAGAAGCGCTAACAAAAGATCGGGAGTCATTATCTGTGGTTCCCACTAACGAGTGGACGACTTTGAAAAAGCAGCGAGTAGCATGGACAAACAAGTAAATATTCGTTGCTTTTTACAAAGCAACAGACTCCTGTGTTTTGATTTGCTTCTGACCAAAAACTGGTAAACAAAGCACACAGATGATGTGTGAATGCTTTACATATTTCTGCTTCATGTGGGGGGGGCAAGTAAAAAAGATGGATAAAGAGGGAAGATGAATAAGCATGCGATAGCACTTTACTATCCCACTTCAAACAAAAAATGAGGCCTACAACCTATGAGTCACTTTAATCCCTTAGTATGATTCAATCACCTTTGTGACAGCTGACTATTGCTTCATCATTTCATAAAGATAGATTAAAAAGTTGTCAAATTAAATATTTAAGAGGGACTGCAGGCAGTGGTGAATTTTTAAAGGAATAACACAGATTGGAGATGAAATGAGGCACCTATATGCATATTTTATGCCATAGGGGATTAATGCATAGATTTTCCTCTAGGCCCCCTACTTTGTAA
Source organism: Colistium nudipinnis (assembly GCA_016785305.1). NCBI lineage: Eukaryota > Metazoa > Chordata > Actinopteri > Pleuronectiformes > Rhombosoleidae > Colistium > Colistium nudipinnis. Next base: position 256,268 of record JAFBJU010000614.1, read on the forward strand.
TAAAGAACAGCAAGTGTATAGATGTGGTAAAGCAGTTCAGCGGAAACGATATGAAAGAGAAATTGGTTTTACATAATGATGTCAAAAGGAATATGGCTCCGAATGGTCATGTGGAAGAAAGATAAGATTCTCTTTCTCCTCGAGTGAATATTTGGCTAATGGTTTCTTCATTGCCTTAAAGAATCAAGACACGCCAGCTCGGTATGAAGCATGAATGAGGTTTCTATTGAATGAAGTTAACATTTATTTTTCAATCGCCAAAGCGATCTGTGGAGAATACCCACGTGTGGAGCGGAATACCCAATGTCAAAGCTTTGTCATCTGTTGAAATAAAGAGAAAGTGACAAGTGACAGTAACTGCGATCACATCTTCTGTAGAAGGAAGACGGTTTGAAGAGGGGAACAAAGCTGCACGATGTAGACAGGGTTAAATCTCAGACACAGGAGAGGCTGCGTTTCACAAAGTCAGCATCGATCGGCGTAAACAATGACTGATCAATACACACATAAAAGGCTCCCTCTAACAAAGACTTGCATGTAGATTACATATATCATATCTCCCAAACAGATAGAGCCCAGGGATTTTTTTCTCAAGTTTGTTGAATTTTTCCTCTTTTTTTGTTTGTTTAAAAAATACACTTGTTTTCTATTCGGCACTGGTCTACAGATACACTCTGGTGCCCATACACCCTTACTCATGCAATAAGAATCATTGTCACAGAGATTTCCTTTCCAAACGGTTCAGCCTCCACCATCTGCAGGCGTTCCCAGACACACCGCTTTGAGTCTGCCATAATGATGCATGACTAAGTACAGTTAAAGTGTTGCAGTCTGTTGGCAAAAAGCAGTCAAGCACTTTGCTATAGTGTCACTACGGATAAACCATACAGCTGAAGGTTGACGGCGGATAAAAGGCAGTGACAGGCCTAGTGATGTGACGCTTTGTGTGTGTGTCCGTGTGTGTGTGCTGTGTGGATTCACGTGTGCATGAGAGGTTACAAACCATGGCGCTGAAGATATGTAAGTGCTCTTAACTAGGATGGGAAACAGGTTTGGACACAGCGAGGTGAAATGCAAAGTTGGAGTCTGTTAATGCTGGTACACAGTTTAAAAGTCATTCCCTCTGCCAATAAGCAGGCGTCTCTCTCTCTCTACGATGGGAATCAATCTCTGTGGTGGGGTATAGCACGTGTCACACGCACAATATTTGTTGGCGAGCACAATATGAACTACCGGAACTTTTCTTGATGCACTCGGACACCCTCCGGAAAAATGTTTCCAATCGCTGAGATTTTTGATTTTCAGATCGACACATTGGCTCGTAAAGTCCAGAACCCAGTTTATTTGACTTATTCGGCTTTGCACACCCTACTACTTTGGCGAAATTTAGTAATAAGGGTCTCAAGCCTCCGTTTCAGCTCTACCCTGTCTGTCTCCTCCTCAGAGTAGATATTCAGCATACATAGAGTACAGAGGAGACAAAGAACTATCCACCGTACTGTAACTCTGTTTGCGAAAGTCTTTAGTGTCAAAACGCTCCATAGACTTTGTTGTTGCTTCGTCGAGCCTTCACCACCGCAGCTGCTTTCATGTAAATGATCTTGGATGTTATTTTCTAAAAAATGCATTTTTAAGAGAAATTCTCATTTCTGCCTCTGCACCTTGTCACAAACCCTTTTCTCTTCTATCTCGTCCTTGCACTCTCGCTCCCTCCTGCCGCAGCCGTAGACTGCATAATTGATGCAAATACTGTCACATGTGTCAGGAGGGGAGGCTCTTCTAGTTTACTTCTGTGCTACACTTTATCGGAGAACATTAAGTGGAGAAAGCAGCCTCACGCCAAGGGTGGAAAATCAGCTTGTCAGTGGTCTTATTCACACAGCCATTGCTTCGGGATTGTTTCAACAAGGTGATAGAGAGCAAAAAAGTATGGCAGCAAAATTACAGCTTATGTTTAGGAGCCTTGCCACATACATTATTTATATTTGGTGCCCACCCTAGTCTCTCTAGCCATCTGAATACATCACTGCCTAATTCTCAGGCATTTCTCCAGATTTCCCTCTATTTGCGCAATATCCTTTCCACATCAACCACGCCGTACCATTAGGTTTGTAGTGCAAGCTTTTGGGGTGTGACACAGACCTGAAATTATAGATAGCTGCTTTCAAGGAGTGCAGGGCCCTGATGGGAGAGCTGTAATGGCTGTTGAGTGACTGGAGTGCAGTCAGAGACAGAAACTGATTTCATTTACAACAACGATACAGCAGGAATTATGTAAAATGGTTACATTCCATGCCATTTAATGAGCCATATTCACTAATGTCTAAGTCTATGGTCTAGCAGTAATAAAACGCACTGCCTGCCTGAGCTCGGCTGCCACACTGTTTCTGTCTATTTCCAGCTCGGAATGAAACAATGGTGCATAACAGAACAGGCAGACATTTGCAGTTCTCTAGCCCGCGCGCTGAATGCTCTGCCTTCAGACAGAGTGAGGTACTTGTCTGCTACCACCCTCCACCCCTCCCCCGTCCACGTTCTCCTTGTCCTCTTTTTTTTCTCCTGGTCCTAGTCTGTGCTACAGATTAAGTGACTTGATCCTGCAAACATCTGAAGAATTCGGCTCCACAAAGGGGTCAGACAAAGGCCAGAGGATAGCCTTACAGGTCCTCCTGTGTTAGCGGATCCACAGAGGTGTCATCGAGAGGGCTCCACAGGCAACACAGATTCCCCAAAAAGACACGATTGAGGTTCATCCCTGGGCTTTCCTATATAAAAGCCCTTTCCAGACTGTGCATAGCCCACTTGGACACATGAGCAATGGGAGAAACTAATTAGCCTTGTGCACATGCCATGTGTGATGATTTTTATTTCAAAATATCTTTTTTTGGACAGTAAACAGAGCCCTACATCTTTGCTCTTTGTCAAATCTTCACTGTATTTGGCAAAACTATAGTGTTTTTTTCCCCAGACAAGTTCTTGCTTGCGAACTGCAACACTCCCGCCAAGTGAGCTGCAAGTGCTGACTGTCTCTTTGTTTACATGTTTCTTGATATAGACAAACAAAAATACCCCATATTTCCCAGGCAATAGCACTCACAAAGGATATCTGGGGCTCCTAGAAAAACATTTCAACTGTAATAAGCTTACTCCGTGAGAGTCTGAAACATTTCAGAGGGCTTCTTTGAAGCTCTCACTGTGTTGACTGTTCATATATAGGCAGTGCTTGGAAAGCCTGAGCGCCATATCACTGTAACCTCTCAGTGCTTCTGCATTAATAATTAATTGCCAATGTGAGTAAACACTGTACTGTAGATACAAGAATGGCCCTCACAACACAAACTCGGCTGCTCCCACTTAATGCTGCACGCTTAACAGATTCAGTTGAGTTGGTGGTAAAAAAAATTAATGCAAATGCTGGACCGGGGTCTGTCACACATATCATGGAGAAAAAAGCAAGCTTACTGGAAAATGTAAAAATGTTTTGGCGTAATTTACTTGGGAACAACTGGGATTTGCACATTACTGCATAAGCATTGCAGCAGAGATGCGATTCAAGCAGGTGGCTCCATTTTTCATTACGCAGACTCCAATGTGCGGCCAGACCAGCTCAGGAGGAGATTTGGGGGCGTTGCTCCGATGCAGTTACCCTTTAGGTTACAGGCAACATGCTGTGAGTTTATGGCTAACACAGCCTCATTTATATTACTTATAGTGAGGAATGTGTGTGTAGGGACTGTGGAACATGCTGACCTTGTCACCGTTAGCGGCATCTCACCATGCCATTGTGCAGCCTTGCTAGTGTTCAGGTGCTGTTACCCAACCACTCAGCAGCTCCTTGCTTGTATTATACATGAAGGAGAAATTAAGAGACTGCGAATGTGACAGCAGAAGATTTGCTTGTTTAATGGCAATGCGACGGAGCATGTGAAATTAGTTCTGATGAAAACATTTGACTACCTACAGCAGGAGATCATACAATAGCAAAGGGTTTTAAAATCCGGCTTGTTTCTGAATGCAACCGAAATAAGAGGTTCTGAAAAAGGCCTTTACACTAATCCTATTATTGTGGGTGTGTATACATCAGCAATGAGCCTTATTTGGCTACGGTGGCGGAATATGAGCGGCTACTCAGAATTTAGGGGCAAGAAGAGCGTCTTCTATCTTACTATAAATCCTCATTATTCCTAATAGCACTTTTGAAGGCTAAAGAGTAGAACAGAGCATGTACTCTTTTATACTGCAGTCACTGACAGACATAGCCAAGCTCTATGGGTTAATGTAATCTCACAGTTGGATGCCTCTTCAACTCACTTACATCCCCTGTTAGCTTAAAAGTCCTCCAAAGAAAAAAAGGAAATAAAAAGTATGGAACGCATGACAGACGGTGACGATTGCAGGGGCAATAACTGCAGAGGACTCACAAAAATTCCAGGTGAATCACTCCAAAAAATGAATCTCCCACAGACCCCATAAGAGAATAAGTCTGGCATTTAAATAATATACTATGCTAAGGTAATCAATCTAGCTATGCATAATACAGTGTTGTTGACACAACATCTAAAGAAAACAAAAGACAATAAATGTACAACTGTGATATCCACAGTCCCACATTGTCATATAAAAACATTGGCCTAAGAATGGAAAAAAATGGACTGTAAAAAAGCCATGGTTCATCTACTGGGACTGGCATATCAATTAGGATTGTGAATAAGAGTGTAATTGAAAGCAACAGGAGCAGAAAGAAACGGAAATTCATCAAGGCAAGCATGGAAAAGCACAAATGAGTTCCGAGAGAGACGAAGGGAGAGCTCCGTCCCTCTTCTTCTGCTCTGTCTTTGCCCAGAACACATTCACCTAATCTCTTCCACCATTACCAAACAATGAAATCAGCAACCAAACAACTCTGCCCGCTGTAGTTTCCTTTAATAATCCTAAGCAGGCTAATTGTTTTATTAGAAAGCGCAAATAAATATTTCTTGGACTGTCTCTCCTTCCAGCCACGGCAGCTTCATAAACTCGGTGTTAACGGCACATCGGGTGTTTAAGTCCACAGCCTCGGGGGCCTCAATAAAGTGGTAAATCTAGTTTTATAAGAGTGAGAAAAAGGGGGCTTTGTGTGTAGCATTAAGCAGGTGCTGTTAGTTCATCAGTTACAACCTGTTGACGTGGTTCATCGACTTAAGAGTGCAATTTTCAGCCAACTAAGAGTGTTTTGTGTGCTTCAGAGGTCAAAGGTCACTTGGCAAGACGTCATACAGGCAGCGGGGCTCTGTGCTTGTGATTGCTTTGCAGAGCCGGGCTCACTGTTTCTTCCTATACTCCTATCTCTGCTGGCATATGAACACGGTGGTGCAGGCCTGCCACACAGTCATTGTACCATGGCACCACCATCACTAAATGGCACGTTCTCTCAGCCCCAGTCCTCCCTTTCCTAGGCACGGGCTTCTCCAGCTGCAGCCTAATTTCCTGTGACTTGCCTAATTACTGTAATTAAGGATTAATTGCCATTAATTATTCACACATAAGCTCATCGCAAATCATGGGGTAAATGTCTTATGAAAGCTGCCATACAAGCCATGTATAAACACACTAGGATGCTTCAGGCTGCTGAATCGATCACTCAGCCCTCCAGCAAATCTCCACGCCACGCTTAGGAAAACAGTGATAACTCTCCCCAAAATCAAAAGCCTACCCAGGTGATGGAGGAATAAATTCACATACTCTTTTCTCAGCCTCAACTACATGTCCGTGCTTCCTATAGCGCTTCCAGACAATGATGCAGAAAGAATTGTGTAAAAAATATGCCCGAGGGGTATGGTGTCTCCAAACACAATGTAATGGAGGGAAATAAGGTTAAGTAAAGTATAAATACAAGCAGGGGATAATTCTACAATTATACTATTGGGAAATATATTGGGATATCAAAAAGTTACCAGAGATGGCCCCTGTACAGAGGACAAACTCGCACTTGGTGAAGGGAAATATTTGCGTGGAGGATTCCCAAGCATTTTTGTGGGAATAGCCTTTAAGGTTTCAGCATCATAAAATCATAATAATGGCCATAATGTAAATCTGGAGAGCATTAAATATCTTCCCGGGGCCAGCATTGCAAACAGTATTTAAAATGAGACATCTTTACAAGGCTTTAAATCAGTAGTGGTGCCATGTGTTGATAGAGAGAGAAAAAAAAGGAGAAGTAAACTGTCTGGAGCTTCACCTCCGTTCAACAAGTCATCACCGTAATGCCACTGACTTCCCTATAATATACAGTACAAGACAATTATTATTGAATCCTGATATAGCCTATGGAAAGCTACTGCTTCAGCAGAGACACTGCACCAAATCTCATCCTTAGTGTGCTTTTTAGATTGGACACTTAGCCAGACGTGGGACAGGATTAGAGGGGACTAATTGTTGGACCAAAGGCAGATGCGGCAGAGTAATGTAAAAACACAGGTATAGGTTTGTGTGTTTGATTTAAACCTTCATGTTAATGGACTTTCTGGCAGCCCTTCAAGTCCTGTCTCTGTCTCGTAAACAGCTTCTTTGCAAATCCATCACTGGGCCATCCTGCCGAGGAATTTGAGCCGATCACAGTTTCTCTATAAACTGTGATAGGGTCGAATCTAGTCGCTAATTAAACCAAAGTTAAAATTGCCCGACCCGTCTTCCAATTATGATAGTTCTCTCATAATTATTTGAAGTAACCTATTCATTTGTTCTTATCTTGAACCTATTTACCTTTTGATTTCGCCACCAGTCCCTCAAATGAGTATGTGTTTATTGTGAGCTGAGAAGCAGCGCAGTGCTGCGATAAATGTTACTTTTCACGGAGACCAAAGAGAAGTACCTGATTGTGCCGTGGTGTTAATATGTAAACGTGTTGAACAGTAAATGTGTCAAGGCGCTGTGTGTCAGTGTGTGAGTTACAAGATCGCAAAGCCTGTAAAACTTTCGATGGTCCCCGCTGCCCCCACACATTTCACACTCCCACCTCCCCCTGTGTGACACCTCCCAGCATGCACACGCACCACTGCATCATTGATGCCTAATTGATACTTCCCTATTTATTGTCACCTTCCCTCTCTGTCAGCTGACTTGTGTTCTCCATGTCGCTTTGCATTTATGGACTCCTGGCTGCCTTGATCTCGGTAATTAGAGTTTATGTGCTAATTGGTGTAAATACAAAGATGGGAGTTGCAGGCGAACCCTTCACATCGCAGCTATAAATTGTGGCTCTGATAAGTGTGGGTTGTGACGTTGAGAGGAAAATCAGAAGTGTCCCTGAGAAACGGGTATTTCTGTCACCAGCCCCCTTTCTTCTTTACGCTTTAAAAGCATGGCACTTTGAAACATTTGGACAGCTCAAGACAACTTTGCATGTTTTGGCTTTGAAAGACTCATTTACCTTTGGATGTCAAATGTCGCACTTTCAAGATCAAGACCAAGTTGATTTGTCAACACATTAAATCCGCAACTACATAATTCAATCATTAGTAACACTAAAATGACTTGTTCATCTGTTATATATCAACATGATAATATATATATATATTGCAATCGAGGCATAGTATTTTAATCTCTGGCACATTTTTCAGTTTGTAGTATTACTTATCTTTTACTATCCTTGAAATAGGAATATGATGAGTTGCTTCTTTTATTGTACAGTTGCAGTATACCCCAGCCTCCAGAATTTCCATTTCAATGCAGTGGAGTGTAAATTGATGGTTGCTCTGCTGACAAAACAACCCGCATGACAATACAATAATCAACAACTGGGGGATACTTTTGTGATGTAAATATCTTAAGATTATTACATGATCAGGAATAACAACTGGATCCAAAATGGCTGTAACTTCAATACTTCAACAATAAAAATTTTTTTACATTTTATATTCATGGTAGAAAATGGAAAAGGGAATACAAGTAGGTGCGCTGTAATACTAACTTTCATATTTTCCTGTGCATTGACATTGTTGGGTTTATCCAAATAAACCTGACGCTTTTATACTTGCACAACAAAATGACTAATGCTGTTAATAAAGTGAAATAATTTAATGATAAAGCGTTTTGCAACATAAAAAGTGTGAAGTTTGTTATTTTGAGTGCAGTGCATGTCTTGTCACTTCCTGATTTATTTCATAGCCCCGCCTTCTCTTCCGTATCTGGTGAGCACTTTTTCCTTTTGTCTACTTTCCCGCCATCGTGATTGTTTGCCCCTCCCTAATTGTGATCACCTGGTCTCCCCCATGTATTTAAAGTCTGTATCTCCCTTGCTTTGCTTTTCAGTGATGACTGCTTCTGCACTCCATACATCTGTATGTTGTTGGGCCCACACCATTCTACAGCCTTGACATAAAAGGTTAAAGTGGCATACAGGTCCTTCATTTTATTCTTAAGGTATTTCTGCCCCAATCTTTAAAAAGGCAGCTTCACTCAATAAACAAACTAAATATTACAAATTAATATATTTAATGTATTGTCTCAATCTTTAGGTGTGAGCCTTGGAATCAGTATAATTGTAGTTTCTGAGGTTTCTATGGAGATATGGGTTACGCATTACAGTGCAGTATAGGTACGTCAACAAAATTAAAAAACTACACATGAGCTATGATTTGAATCTGTCAAATCAAAGCTACCTGTGACCAATTGTTGAGTGATTAAATGTTTTTGACAGCTTACGTTCAAAGTCACAACATAAAAAACAGGCTGTTGTGAGTTTTCCATTATAATACTGTATGATTCCTAAGCCATCTGGTTCAAAATGCCTAATTTCACTGAAATATAAGACACATTTATGCAAATATCAAATCGAAAACGTTTGCACTGATTAAAATTGCAGTTCGACCATGTGCTTTTCACATGCAAACACACAGATGCATGTTCCTCTCCCTCCTTTTCATTTCGAACTTGGTTCTTTTGAAACTGTGTTGTCAGCAGATGTCCTTCTAACGGAGACAAAGAAAATGAGAGGGGGCTGGATATCATCAGCATAGAAATGAGCCTCCTCTCGATGCCCCTTCTTAGGCACAGCCACAGCGCCGCTCCAGCCACTGCACTACCTTTTCAACTTGCAAATGACAGTGTCACCAAATGCTATCCTTCCATCAATCAAGTCGGGGGGGTCATGAATATACAAAAGGAAAAGCGGAGCCTGGCTGCCTCCTGCAGCTCTACTTGGCCCAATTATACAGGCTCAGCTTTCTCCTGTGAGCTTCCACTTTTCAGTCTAAAGGGTACAGTCCTAGGCCGCCTCAGGCTTAATCAAGGTAGGTCAGGCACACTGGACCTCTCAAGTGGACTGAAAATGCACGTTAAATGTGGACACCAAATGTCATCTTTCTTTTACATCATTGCTGCTAGGGGGCAAAGAGGGCGGGGGTCAGTTCCGCACCCGTTTTCCATGCACATTCCATGTACTGAAGTCCTCTTCTTTGCCCAAACACAAGATCAGACCACTAAGCCACAGCAGCCCCCTCCTCCCTGTCTCTTTTCAGAAGCCTGCTTGTCCCTTTCTTTACCCCAGCTGTCAAATCATAGTAGTGAATTAGCATTCTAACGGATACGCCTCAACCCAGGGATGAATTAGCACACGGGAGTAACTAATGACCTCCCTGCTGAAAGTGGACCTTATAGTCGATGGCACAGCTGATCGATATCACAGCTTCAGCTCAGGTTACGCTGTCTCTTCTCTTTTTAGTGTTCACTTAAATTCCCTTCAAATCTAGAGGAAAAAAAATTAAGGACAAACTATTACAAAAGTCACATCTGTCGGTGTCTATTTTAATACGCATCAAGAATAAAAAACACCGGAATGGTGATTGCAGCGCATTAAGCACATTTGTCAATAACGTCTCATTGTTGCGTATTCATCATGATGGAGAGTTTACAAGAGACAAATTCACGTGCTATGTAAATAATGTTACTTTTGCATCAATCACTGAATACGGTATTTTTTTTTTCCTTGTTCTGTGTTGACAAGATTTTACATGAGCTTAATGATCAATTGTCTCATTAGAACTGATGATTCAAATTGTTTTTGATAATTGTGGAACTGACGCAAAGGTTAGGACCATTTTGTGATATTGAAAGCAGTCTGGTTGAATGAATCCATTATGAATTTGTCAAGCAAAAGTGTGACACTGACAAAGCAGGGCTAGACTTGTTTATTAGAACACTACACAATTAACTCTCACTGAATGAGTTGCACTTAACATAATCACCCATTCCTATAAGAAAGAGGAGTGTGTGCCCAAATATAATGTAAAAACATGAAAGGAAGTGGCTGTCAATTGGGTCTTGTTTTTTAAGACCTTCTGAAAACAAATGCGCAGATAAAATATGTCGAGTCTAGAAATAGAGACGACAAGCGGTTTGGAGCGGGCTTTGATCAGCCTTTTTGATGTGTTTATGTGTCAGCTGAGGCACAGCAATCAAGCCACAATAAGTCTCAGAGGAGTGTGGAAAGAGAGGGGTTAATGTCGGCCTATGGCTGCGAAAATAAATTACTCTAAATATGTAAGTGGACGTTGGAATGGGCCCTGTAAGAGCAGAGTGGGTTTGGGTAAACCAACAGTCTGTCTGCAGTAATTTATAGACAGCTATGATAAATACTGTTTGTCCATGACAGTCACATGAAATAATAAACCATGGCTGGCCATAAACATTACTAAATCCTGACACTATTGATTTATAATGTCTAACAGTGACATCAAACCAAACAACTGACAGAAACAATGCCAGGGCTTTAGGAGCAGTTTGTCAACTATTAATTCTGTCAAAGAGGGTTTCACTCTAAGTCGAGGGAGCTTGTCTTGCTGTCGTCAATCCCTTCCCTGGAAACAACTACGGCACGTCCACGGGTAAGGGCCCTAGGCACTGCTCCGTTAGCCCTAATTACCCCCATCCCTGCTTTGGCAACGACACGAGCAGCCTCTATTTAAAATGCATGTTAATTATGCAAATTATTAATTGGGCTGGTGCTTGTGGATTTGTGTTTATGCCCGGATTAGAGTTAATAACTGTATCAAGCTACGTTTTAAGCCTGACCTATGACAAGTAATGCTGAGGTGCTGAAAGGGATATTTTCCAATACATTACCCTCTCTTCTCTTCCAAGTCCATTTCCCCATTACAGGAGGCTGAATAAATGACACACCGATTTCTCCAACCTCGCTACCAGACCCAGTGTGTGTGTGTGTGTGTGTGTGTATACGGTGTACTGTATGACATCATCTAACACTGGCGCATCACAGTGCTTTGTTTAAGGATATTGTTGTGGTACAGCATATTTTATATATTTTTGATGCTAACTAGCATGGGCACATAGACACACCGAAAAGCACCTTAGCACACATACACACATTCACATAAACAGTGGAGGGTCCTATTTCATGGTAATCCAGGACTAGCTGTCAGGCTAATTGCACACACCTGTGATGGGGACCACACATGCTCTGTCACCACCTGCCATGGAGAGCACTCAACAACAGTTGCTCTGGTCACCGAGGTATCGCAAGTTCAAGCAGAGATCAAAGAGCAACCCAAATGTCTTGGACTCCGATCCCACCATAAAATCCGTAACCCTACATGCACAGAGGGCACACTTGTTCCTACGGATTTATTCAGTTAATAACAAAAGGGGCATTCAGCAAAAACTGTTGACTGAGGAAAAAAGTTGCAGCCAGCCCATCTTCAGTTTCAAATTGTGAGTGTACGTTCATTGTTCATTTGCCTCGGCTCCACTCAGCTTGCCAAACCACTATGAGCTTTGGGAGGGCTCCTTCAATGGAGTTAAGCTTGGGGTTGTGGGCCAGTCATGTTTGGATCGGCTACGCAATACTCCGGAGGTATTGGGCGAATATCAGCAGCCAAAACCTTGGCATTAGAGGACCTGTTCAACACAACATTGCCTTCTCATTTTTAGGTTGCATCACGTTTTTGGCAGCTCACGTTATAATGGTGAAACATTTTGCTCTGTGATTTAAAAACAGCAGATAGTCATTGAGTAAAAGACTAGCCTTGTATTTCTGACAGCTTTAAGGTTAGTGGAACATAAAGCTACTGTATGTGAATTTAACCATAAGGTGAGTTGTATCAAACCTAATAAAATAGACTCAAATTCTCTGCTTACATCACTGTCTGTGCAGTAATGCATTATAACAAGTTAAACTAGCTAATTCAGTTGTGGTCATCCATTCTCCTGTAAAGTCTCCAACAACTGCGAAACTGCTTTTTTCTGGTGTGTTCATCGGCACTTTATGATAAAAAACAATAGGCAGACTGCAGAGGGTGCCGACCCCGGCAACAGCCAGTCAGCAGTCTTTCCATGACTGAGATGGTTAAGGGCACATTAAGCTGTTTTGTTCAATGGCCCTTGACCAATATAAAGAAGTACTGCGATAGCATGTTCTGATTTATGCCCTGTGAAGACATAATGAATGCATGCAAGGAAATGCATGAACCCCAACGTACAGAGATGCAGCAAAATAATGTAATGGAAAATAAAAAGATAGATAGATAGATAGATAGATGGGTTGTCAGTCAGGTAATGCAAATACACTTTCCGTATATTATCAGCAGAACCTTTTGTTTGTTGGATCTAAATTATAGCTTGATTAAAGTCTAACAGGAGGCTACAGTAAATCCTGTGTGAATGTTTGCTGCAGTTCCTCTAAAATGGGAAATATTGATCAGTATGATTTCCCTGGGTACTAGGGAGCTGTAGAGGAAGAGTGAGAGACATTATTTAAGGGACGTGGAACCTAAGTGGAAAAAAAAGGGGAGGGGGGGTAAAAGTGACGTTATGGTCTATGCATTGAAACATGACTTACTCTGAGTGGCCTGTGATGGTAAGGCAAAAAGGTAGTTCATCATTGTCTGCATAGGAACCAGGGGGGTGGTTGCCTTGTGTTGATTTTACATTATTAATTTGAGTCACACAAGGTCATTGGGGCCACCATAGTCATGAGAACCAGTTGTTATCTTAACAGAGCTGTCGGGCTGAATCTGCATTGACTGATTATGCCATTGATTGGTAACACTGTGCGAGGGGAGCCTTTAGGAAAATGCTGCAGATTCGGCAGCACTTTGCAACAGCATGATTGCATTTAGAGATCTTAAGACATCACCTGAAAATGGGCCTTAGTATTTGTACTTTGCGGCTTCTGCTGTGTCAACGAGCACACTAGCACAAAGAGTATTGTATAAGCATGTCTCAGACACCGCCAATCTGCTGTGAGTAAATCGAATGTAAATGTCAAATTGTCACAAACATATGCTAAGACAGGAGAAAACAGTGTGTGCAAGGGTGGTTGCCATGGGGTAGGGGCAGAAACTAAATGGAAAATAAACATCACAAAAACGGTGAAATCTTAAACAAAGGGGGTTGAATCCTGAGCAGCTGGCATTGAATGAATTCTTCTGGAGAGGGAATGCCAGTTTCAGAGCGCCCCGAGCATCGATTTGGAGCCAAGGCAGTAAACAGCTTTTATCAGCAATAATGATGGCATAATCCCAGCTAAAGAGGAAAGTAGCATATGGTGCAAAGCTTACAACTGCAATCCCAACAAAGTAGGGGGGATTTTCATCAGTTTGTCCACTTGAAAAACCCACTGCCAATTCATTTTCATTTTCTTCCTTCCAAGTATCATGATCTACACGGTAAAATTGACGTTCCTTGTTTAAAATAAAAGAAAAAAAAATCTTGCCTGTTTGCTGCAATGTGATTTACAGAGCAATGCTGTTACATTTCTCCAAAATGTTAAATTGTCCTGCAAACATCTCTACTACATACTCTGTAAGTCTGTTCTTCCTCCTACTCTTTTTCGAACATTGTTTAAGTAAACGCTTATGTTTGTATTGCTTTTTCATATATGATTTGTTTATGTTCGAGGTGATTTTTTTTTCAATCAATCAATCAATCAAAAAACATATGTACATATGTAGACATAAGATGTTAAGTGATATAAATTCCCCAATAAGATATCAGAGTCACTATGATATTGATTGCAATCCTGCATTAAGTTATATGAAAATGGATATGCAAAGTCATGCAGCATAAGATTAAAAATGGTTATCGAAAATAGAATACAGCTGTCACTTACATTCAAACAAAGTTTACATTTATTTTGTGAGTTTTCACGCCCTTTGTTAAAACCATCAAGTTTTCCTTTTGATCAGAGAACCCAGGACAGAAGACAGCTCTTTTTCAGAAACAGTGTAACACTGCCAGGAAGCGCTCTAGACAGACTTCAACCTCTGTCATTGATTTTCCTACGAGCTGTGACCATTCATTGTTTGTGACATTCTCCTGTCGGCTCTTTAACACCCTTCAACCAAATCAATTTCATATTTTTGTCAATGCCTTGCAACTGGATGAGCCAGATGGGAAGGGACGTCACATGATTTAGGATGTCGATTTTCTGGCAACTGTTTTATCCGCAGTTTTTGCAACACTTGGAAGGCTGACATGATGGGTTTATTTAAAGACATGGAATGGAAGAGAAGCAACCAAAAAAAGCTGACATGCATTATTGTAGAGCCAAAACGGTTAGTTATTAATCAATAGGCTAATTGATAGCACTCTTTTGCTAATGGATTAAGTATGCCATGCATTTTGTCAATGTCATTACCTCAATCCAGCTTGGAAAAAGGGTCTGCTTTTCATATAACTTAGTAATACAAATATTTTTGGAGTTCGGAACACATATGTTATTATTTCATAAAACTGTGTCTACTAAATTGTCACTCATTACCTGTTTTTATCAGCACCTTCCACTGTGTGTGCCAACATGAGGAGTAATAGTTATTAAATACATTATTAAAAATTGACATTTTTCAGTTATTCATTCTTCGTTTCTCAATTTGTTTTTATGCTCCGTCTCATGTTCACACACGACACCACAGACGTCTACACATCGACAGTGAAATCTGACTGGACAAACTATTTGATATCAGACAGAACATGGATTTACTGGTGATCATTGTGGCTATGTTGCTGTTAGTGTTTTTCTATATTTGTTAATCTCCAACTTTAAATAGCAATTTATAAGCAGCAGTATCGACACGTCAAACGAAAACAAAACCCCAAACCACTTCTTTCCTCAACTCTAACAAATGACTAAACGTATTGTTTGCCTCTTCATAAGCCGAGCAGACCATATGGCTTTGCCCTCTATTATACTCTCAATATCACACACTAACAATGACAACAATAATAGCCCGAGTGACCTTGACTTCCCGTCTGGACTCTAAGAATAATATTTGATAGCAATATTAAGTGCACCAATAATGAGATGAATATTCCCCATTTAGTGTAGACAGCTTCGGGACAAATTCTGAAGGGAGAGCTGCCTGCTGCAGCTACATGCTGGTCACTCTTAGTTGTCAAGGCTGATTTATTGCCTCCTAGCTGTTCAATTTCACATTTTGTCCTCGTCATATCCCCGACTCATGATCATTCTGCACTGACCCTTGTAGGGCAGGCAGGGAATATTGATAAAACAATTATCTGCTTGCCGTTCATTTGATTTTCCATTTCAATTACGGATTGGAGGAGGCAAAAAGAAAAGATTGCGCCATTGATTTTTCTTTTCTACCTTACAACAGGAAGGAGGCAGGCTTTGATGGGATGCTTTGGTGACATGCAATAGGGGAAGGAGAAGCGATCACTAGTTTCGAGAGCGATGCTTATTTTTTGTAAAAGCTTTGCTTTATGGACCATTTCTGCATTGAGTATGATTTGACTTGTATGAATTGTATGAATGAAAGTGCTTTTAAATGTAAATTGACATACAGTACATGCTCTGGCTCATTGTATCTTATGCCAGAAAAAAACATATTTTTTGACCAAAGGTCGCCTGACTGAGTATTGATTTTGACGATTTAAATGTGATGAGTGCAATAGGAGGGGCTCTACCGAGGGGTGGAGGGGGCGTTGGGGGCAGCGTGTTCACACTGATGCTGACCTGAGGTAAACACAGTATGTGCCTTGCACTCTGGAGGCCAAAGGACCCAAGGGTCACAGCAGTTTGTCAGCGACACCATTCCACTCTCTCCCCCTTTCTGATGGTCTGCCACTGTCTATTTGTCACTCTAAAATGACAACAGAGTTGCATCATACTTGTTTTTCCTGCAGCACTGACACACAATGCTCCACCACCACCTCGACACGCTGCAACGGGGAGCACAGTGTGAGGACGCTTTGAAGCCGCACATGACACAATTGCTACTGTAACAGATTAAAAATAAAGCCCAGCATAGAAAACACAATAAAAAGATTCAACGGGGGTGGAGTGCATGTTAAAGGTTGAGATTTAGCAGAGCAAGCCATGTCAAATGAATCCATTACCACATAAAGTAAATAGATTCTTCTGTAAATGATTTGGAACATTGTAATGGCTAAGGACCTAATGGGAATCCTGTAAAATAGCCTTTGGGGAGCCTGGGAAAATCTGCCTCAGTGAAGTGGCCGGCTCTTGGCCAAAACCCTGTGTAGAGGGGAAGGAGGGGGAGTGGGGAGGCAAAGACTTCACAGAGATGACAGAAAACCAGAGACAGACAGAGAGAGAGAGAGAGGAAAAAAAGACAGTCGGGTCAGAGAGAGAGAGCAACTCACTCTCAAGGAATCTCCACCCACGGATGATGTTCGGTTCTACTGTTGAGCATAATCTTGTAAAAAAAAAAAAAAAAAAAAGAAAATGCTGAAGACTTGAAAGGGCTGATGATAATGCTATTGCTGTCCAGTGATCCAGCACGGTCACAGGCAGCAGCAACAGCAGAAGCAAGGCACAGGGCTGTACTACTTCCGATAGCACAGCCTGCTCCAGCCCACTCAGCCACTCCCAGGGGATTTCACATGGCTGACCTTAAATAAGTTTGGCTTTGATCAAAGTTTAGCGTTAGCACGACTGGTCTGCTTGCTACAGATCAGGGGACTAGGGAGATGGGCCCCCGGCTTGGAGGGTCCTGGCAAAGCCTCCTTTCCCAAAGCTCCCGTGCACCCTTCCAGCACCGGATTATGTGGGGCAATTAAGGTAATGAACTGGCAAACGTAACAGCGCATAATGATTCTTTTTTATCCTCCTCCTCCGAGGTGCCTGTTGGACTTTCTCCGCCACATATTTCTCTGCATTACTTAAAGAAACAACTTGTGCTGCTGCATCACTGATGGTCGGTGCTCAGTGATAAATGGTATCTGCCGGTAACGCCGAACCAAAAAGAATAATAATCACAGCTAGACGTCTGTGAGCAGCAGAGACGCTATTTCGGCGAAACAAGCGGTTTAAGCAGTGAAGAGATGCGATGTGCGATGAGTGTGCGCAGGCTTGGTCGAAGGAGTTGGGAGGAGAAAGCACCCGTACCGCCTGGCGCTGCACCGGTTCAAAACTCGAGTGAGCAGACCGCCGCCTCTCGTCTATCCGTATGGCAGCCAGAGCCGGTATTCCACTTCCCCCAATCAACCTCCCGCCCTATCAGTGCGCGACTTGTCTGCCTGCTCCCTTTTCATTTGAACACATTTTCTAGCCAAAAATTTCACTTCAATCTCACCTCATCTCTCCATACTACATTAACCCCTGGCAATTGCCTTCCAAATGACCCCATTAAGCTGTAATTGCCTCAGCAGGCCTGCTCCCTCGCTTGTAATTCTGTGCAGCGAACCCACCAGACGTTCCCCCGGCATTGTTTCATGTTCTGGCTCCCGTCAGCCAGTTCAGACGCTGACCCCCCTCCGCCCACTACCTCCCCTCCCTCCCCACCCTCCACGACTACTCCCCACCTCCTCGGTGTTGTGGCCGGAGCCGCCGGCGCTCGCCACTAGCAGTGCCACCGGCAGACTCTCCTCGTCTCCGTAGTGAGCTCACGCAGGGGAGGCGCCGTGCCCTCGCCTCCTCCTCAGCAGCCACGCTCGCTGTCAATTACATCAGCGCACGCAGTCACTCCGAAAAGCCCTAAAAAAATAAACCTCAGTCTGGGCTTTTTATTATGTCATTCCCAGGCATTCATTTTCATAAATACAATATGTGCACTGCAGCACACTGCGTAACTCGAGACAAAGAGCAGCAACCAAACCAAGATATTTACGTTCCGAATTTCACTTCACGCGTCAATTGCAGAATTACCTGTGGCATAATATTTGTATGTTAAACAATCATTTCTCTCTTCAGTTGTCATTAGGATGCTGCTGGGTGCAGAGGGTGCAGCCGGCGATGACACCCGCCACGGCACCTCCCAGCGCAGCTTCACCTTTTTCTGTTTCCACTGGGGAGCGGATGTCAAGACTGCTCAACTTTTTGACGAAGGCCTCCGCGGATAACTAACGCACAAATGCGGATAGGTGGAGAAAGTGATCCTGACAGTGATGTATTGCAACTAGTTGCAGGTGTCAAAAAGAGGATGCTCTGCCAGCCACCGGTACTCATGCACAGTATATATGCATGCATGCACACGTCTTTGCCCGTGTGTGATCATATGGGTATGTGTGTGTGTGTGTGTGTGTGTGGGTGTGCGTGTGCGCACATGTGACTGTACATGAAGCCTCGAAGCCTTAACATGTGACCTGTTATGGGGGTGGGACGCAGACTAACAACCCATTCAACACTCCCACCATCTCTAACAGCACATCCTCCCTAACCTTGATTGGTTAGCTCATAAAGGCTCAGCGCTGCCACTTTCTTGTAGTCTGTCTATTCTATAATCGTCTCAACACCATCTCTTTATAGATATTTTAATTGATTTGAAAATGCTCTTAATTATTAAAATGAAAGTAATGTGCTACAACATATTGCCAAAATGCAGTCACACTGATTTCCCTCACACACACACCTTTATAATGCAGTGATTTCCCTATGATTTAAAATGTGGCTCCTGAATTAATTTCTAAGCCCGATATACACAAGCTTTCTCTGAACACACAAACCTTCAGGATTGCTTTAGATCATCTCATTCTCTCATTGCCCGTTTATTTAAATTCATTCTTTTTTGCTAAGCAAATGTTCCCCTGAATATCAAGGTGTTTTTGTTGCAAAGCTCTAACTGATCCAGGGGGATTTGCTTCCAACAGCCTGTCTCTCCCTCGCCTTTCAACACAAAACTCTGCGCTCCAATCAAAATGAACCACCAGGGACCCCCCCCCCCCCCCCCCCCCCCCCCCCCCCCCCCCCCCCAATGAACCACCAGGGACCCCCCCGCCCCCCCCCCCCCCCCTCGTTCCCTCCCCCCCTGAGCTACGCCTGCTCCGAGTGCTGTGATAGCAGCCTCTCTGCCATTGATCGCAGAGTTTAGCACAGAGCATGCATGCCACTGTTAGCAGAAAACAAAGACCTCTCCCTTTAATAGTGGCACACGCCGTTAATACAGCTAACGTCTTCTGTTTCCCTCTGCCCTAAAGAATGAATGAAAGAAAGCAGATGGCAATTAAAAAGGTTAACAAGGGTCCACGTCGTGTCCCAACTCATCTTTTTCACACAAATATTTGTTTTGCCTCATAAACAGATTGATATCTTTTGGGGGGTGCACAGTTACTTGCCACAAGTGATAAAAACATGCATTCATGTCTTACTTCTAATTGTGTTCCACGCCGCAAATCTAATAGTAGACACTGAATTCAAAAAAGGAAACACAGCTTTATTGATCCTCCCAACACAGACCAGGAGGATCTCATGAATTAGGAATGAGATAAATCACCGTTAACCCCAGAAAACCCAGCATGTGGTCGACCACTGACATACCGCACTGATTTTTTTTCTTTTAATAATCAAGACAATTCTGCGTGGCGAAGTATAAATATAACTCTTCAATTAATATAGCATGTGTCTGTTTATTTAATCAGGGGCTGATTTACTTGTGACGGAGAATAAATTCTTTTATTTTCAGTGAGCCTCTATAAAATTGCCATCATTTTTAATTAATTCTTAATTAAAATATATTACACCACAGCTTCTACCCATCTCTCTTGATATTCTAACATAATCAATTCAGAACCATTTACATATCATTAATTAAAAGCTTTCCTCTCTCATCCTAAAAATCATAATGAGGGCCGATTCCTCATTAGTAACCTATAAGGGAGAAAATAACAATACAGTAGAGAATGGATGGCGCATTCCACAGTGAGTCCTTTGTCTCAGAGTTTCTAAAAAGCATTTTTAATGCTTCTCAATTGGATTTAAGAATTACTGAGTCAATTCCGTAGACTCAATGATAATAAGTGAAGCAGTACAGGCTCTCCCAGTATTTGTATGTGCCTATGTGCTACATGGAACAGTAAAACAAAGTCACTCAGCTTCATCAGGTGGACTGATGAAAATTGTATTTAAACTGCAAACTCAGTGATTTGACTTTTTTTTTTTTTTTTTTATTTTGAACATGAAAATACAATTTTTTTATTATAATTAAAATATATTTACGATTAATAAAATCTTCATAGTAAATATGCATGCGTGTTCACCTTTGAATAATAGTGCTGGATTAAAATGAATACCTGTCCTAACCTTGGACTTTATTTACAATAAAGAAGAGCCTGCGGACAAAAAAAACATTGCCATTTTTTTCTGCTTAATAAACAATTGTCCATGAATGTGAAAGCTATGTGAGTCCTAGTTGTTGTGCCATCAGACTGCATAAACAATTGCCTAATATCATTTATTATCCATCTTAAAAAAAGGCCAACAAGCTATCTTTACCACTCACGCTCTTTTTTAAAGAAAAGCAATAATATCAAGTAATGATAGGTATTGTTATGCCGAGGATCAGGCATACCCTGATTTTTATCGCCAGTCTCTCACAGGTGCTCCGCCGTTACTTGTCAGGACTGCATGTCTGGGTCTTCCACATGTCAGATAAAAATCGCTGCACTTGGTGTTTCGGTAGCCTGACAGCAATTTATTTGAATGTTTTGTCACACTGGTGTTGGTGCATTTTGTGTGGGCTGCTCACCAGAATGGCAACAGCTCGTAGCTTCCTGACACTTTTGCACACGTACACACACCTATATATACACGTATGCAGTCTCTAACACACACACACACACACACAAACACACACACACAAAATAAAAGATGAATATTGCATGTCCAGCATATCTACTTAATAATTAAAACCTGTGTATGCAAAATAACAATAATAATAAACTATAAAAATAGGCAGAGTGTTGGTAAACCAAAAATGCTCATTAATATTTAACACCCAATGAAGCAGGTGACACTACAACGTTAACACTAGCTATCCTTTCAAAAATATTTTTTTTCATTTACACCATACACACCACCCTGTATGAGCCCAAAATAATATGTCACACAGCAGGTTACACCGAGGTGAACACAGAAATGCAGCTGTCAAAAATTATATTCTGTGTGTTCATCTATTATATATTTTTTTTCACTTTTCAACATAATGTAAATAACATGAAAGTAAATAACACACTTGACTCAGAGCATATTAAACACAAGCCTCACTGCAATCCAGCGATTCTCTGAGCTGACATGGAATATTGAGTAAGTTAATGAAATCCTCTCAAAGACAGGAACTCTATTTTTACACCATGATAATTAAAGTACGACACAGTTATAATTTACAGCCCTCGCTTAATTGCATAGGAAAAGTAAAATGGGAGAGGTCTAAGAGACGAGATTAAATGTGTGTATGTGTGTGTAAGTGCATGAGTGCCTGTCTGTGTGTGCCTTTGCGTGCGCACACACCTCTTCACTCCAGAAGAGTGAATTTAAAAGGGCTTCCATCTAAACAACAGGATTGTATCTTTTAGCGTCATGGAACACATCAAAGATTAGGTACTGAAATTTGCACTGTCCTATTTCTCTGCTACGAGCCCCTTTGACAAATGGAGTACAATCCAAAATCTCCATAAATCACTATTAAAGACAAGTATATCATCACCAGCGCATACATCTTCTCCAGCCCGACCTGTAGACTAATGAGAAAAGGCCCAGACTATCTTGTCTGATTAATTAATTCAAAATGTCGGCTGTTATTCAAATGTGAGGCTGGTGTTATTTGAATAATACTTGACAGCAACGCCTGAAGAAATAATTTCTGGTTTGTGAGGCTGCTGCGGCATTACTGATGATGGCTCATGGAAATGTTAGAAGCCTAGGAGTCTTTTTTTCCCTCCTCGCCAATGCTCTCGCTTTCCCTCCCTCACCTTCTCAGTCATGATAGCTCCAAGAAGTATTTCATTACTTCTACTGCAACCCCACACAACCACCCACCCTCCACCCCTTCACAATTATGGCTCTTACCGTTTTTTTCCACTCTCTGTCCTTTCTCTGTGTTTGTATTCCCTCCCACAGCCAGCACAGATCTACAGGGCAGCGCTTTGGCTCTGCGAGAGACATGCTGGCAAAGAGGAAGGTCATGGTTTTTACAAGTGCAGCTCCCCGATGCTGACAGGCCGTGCTGCCAAAGTGACACACTCTGTTTGGCTTTCCCACGTTCATAGAGATCCACAGCACTTTGTCTTTATCACGGAGCACGCGCGCACAAACAGGCGCGCACACACACACACACACACATTCACGCACACAGCCATTTAATCAGCCTCAGATCCGCATTTCCTGTCAATGTTCAACAAAATGATCACAAAATATTGAAACAGACAGAAGTGGAAATTTCTTTCTCTCTTTTTTTCTTTCTTTTCCCCCTTTTTCTTGCTCGCAAAACCAAGAGGATCGGGGGTAGGGAAAAAGCACGTAAAAAAAAAAAAAACACAGACGTACGTGATAGGGCCTAGGGGCAGCGCACACCCCTGTATCGCTTCCCTCATCAAGCATGGATTCTAATCAGGGCTGGGGAGATATAAGACGCTCAGTCATTAAATAAATTAACTCTGCCACTCCATGCTCTCCTTCAGCACCCGCGAGAGGTCCGTCGTGCTCTGCATACTTACAGAGGCTCTCAGCATCACGCACCTCACCTTCACGGCACAACCTAGGCCCTGCCAGCACACATAGACACACACACACAAACACATGCACGCACACGCAGGTTAAGGACTAATCTTGAATATTTAGAGAATGAGACGACCCACCACTCGGGTCCCTCAACAGCTGATGTTCAGCTTCTACATAATTATATTAAAAGACACAAAAAAGAAAAAAAGCCCTTGGGACATTTTAGGGGATGTCCTAGAATTGAGCAATAAAGAACATTTCTGCGTACGTATGCGGGATAAATAAACTGCGAGCACCAACGCTGATTCCCATTGCCCGTGAGACAGCACAGACATGAGTTTTTTGAGGATCTGTGCAGTGTGCTGCCATTCATCAAGAGGAAGCAAGTGCAGTGACGAACAGTAAGAGAGCTCAGTGTCGGCTCGGATCACTGACACAAACAATCAAAGCTGACACAGTCTTCGTATAGCACCTGCCACTCCGGCAACACAAATAGATCAATATGAGGGGAACTCATTCACTGTTTAAAACTCATATCCTCGCAGCCACACCATCTTCCAGAGCACTGTGATGTAAAAAGTGCACGCTTAATACATATCAATCACTCTGACAGAGGAAATGCTTATTTGAGGAGCCGACGTGAGGCAAACACACCGTGTCAGCAGAATGGCCCCTGTCAAAACTTGCCATTTGAATTTTCATCCGCATTGTGCAGAGACAAATGTCCTTAGAAATCCCTTACATTGCAATTTGTATTATTTTAATGTGCGCTTTAATTCTCCATTACTTAAAGAGGAAGTACCTGGGAGGGAGGAAACGCATTAGAGAAAGTAAGATATGAACAGAAGGGTCTGGGGATCTCTCTTAGCAGACACAATTAAATATTCATGTGTCTCCTCCTAGGACACAACAGATACAGATCATTATCATGGCAACAGCACACCACCATTTTGTTCACACGTATGGCTCTGAATCAGTGGTTTCGTATAAAAATGGAACACTGGAACAGATGACTCCATAACTGAAATTAAAAGTGGATCTTTTGACTACAAATGATCACCGAAAAGGATCTTGCATAGATCATTTATTTTCTGTAATTATCACCATTGTGATATTTAGACTAATAATCATTAGATCTAATTTCTGAAGGAACACACGCCAGGGGACAACACACTGGCTCACTGTGTTAGTGAATCATTCCAAAATTCCTTCCAAACATTCAGTGTCTATTATTCCCTGCCTCCTGCTTGAGGAAAGAGCAAGAGAAAAATAGCAGTAATGTACTCTGGGTGACCTCCACTTTGGAAAGCGAGGAGAAACCAGTTTTCCTTTTTTCTTTTCTTTTTGCTTTTCAATCCTGATCAAAAGAGCAGCGAAAGGAGGGACAGCATTCCCCTGCTCTCCGTCATTAATCATAGCTTTCTGGGAGCAAGCGCATATTAATTTCTGTCATCCCAAACATCATTTGGTATTGTTATGCCACGGCTTAGTCCCCATCCACCAGCAGACGCCGGCCGTTCCTCGTGGTTTGAGGGAAGACAGGGCCTGTGTGGCTGTGTTTCAGAGCAAGAGGCCTTTATCCCTGGGGCTCTGACACCAATTAAGCCATTTCACCGAGAGACGAAAACAGTGCCTGCCGTTTCGCTGTAACATGAGCCAGCATCTAGCTGCTGGCCCCTTGCCATCTTTCCATTACTTCAGACACAAAAATGAACTTCAAGGACTTGAGAAAATAAAGCGAGTATGCTTCGAGAACAGTCGTACTGACTCATGACATAATTACAAAAACGCAGTTTCAGGCAGTATTCCATTTTCTCATTGGCATTAGCTCCAGTAATGCATAAATTATAAAATGATTTTAAATTTATATTTTACTAACAGGGAGTATTGAAACAATGTGATAGTAAGAAGTGTGCCGCAAATAATAAGAAAAGTGCTCAGTCTGTACTTCCTTTCATATCTTTTTTCACAATCGTTGCCTTTTGGCAACCGCAGAGTAGAGCTTGTCTCAAGGCTAAAGCAGAATAATGCAAGCTTTGTTATGAATTAAATATAAGAAATCTTAACACAGCAGCCAATAAGAATTATTTGCCTTATTAAAGCAGCAGAAGACGCTGATTAAAATTTCATTGCATTGCAGTCTTTTTCCCATTTCTGCCTTCAATACATCATTGTAATGTATGAAATATTTGGAACAATGGCATATGGAACAATGGGAAGTTAGGGGCTTCATTTTCTGGCTTGCAAATGAGGTAAAACAAACTCCGATTTTCTTTCTATTTTTGAAAACAGTCTTGTCTAAAGAAAAGAAAGGTGCCAACAATGTATCACTGGGGGTTTCTTTTTCAAAGTAATAAGCTACGGATGACTGAAGTGTCGAAATGTTACAAGTGAGATTAAAATGTGCACGTTTACTGCCTCTAATTCCTTCAGCACTTTATCTACAGAAATCCATCACCTGCTGGAATAGCACCTCAGACGCGCAAACATACGTCCACATACACACCCACTCTGGCACACACTGCAAATGGTCTAAAATTAAAACAAAAAAGTTAAATTTAAATTATTGAGCTAGACAAAAACAGAATGACACCAGGTTTGTTTTCAGATTTCTTGCACTAGGGTCATTTAGTTGTCCACATGTAATGTGTACAGAGTAAATGAACATCATGGTGTCTATTGTCCCATGAGGAAAACTCTTCCCTGAAACACTAGAGCTAATGAAATAGAGACCTATAAATAGCGGAGTCATTACTGAGAGAGGACTTGCTTTGCACCACTCTTTCACTGTAACCCTTTTTACCCTAATAACTGGCTCCATGGAGTTAGATACAGAAGCCTCAGCTACCGAGTGACACGCTAATGAACATCAGGATACAGGGGACAAAGTTCCTGTCAAAGGAAAAAAAGTAGCAGAGTGTTTTTTTAACTGTAAACACATAAAGGTGAGAGCTGAAAAAATAAGCAAGGCCACGGTTCAAAAGTACTATACCACAAAGATATTAATATCAAAAGATTATGAATAATACATTCCTATAATAGTAAACACATTTAATTTGATGACGGGTAGTTGATTTTTTTTTGTTTTTTGTTTTTTTCTAATGCCAAAAATTACGAAGTGACCGCAAATTATAATTATTATTTATAAGTGTGAAATTTAAAAAAAGTGCATATTTATAACCTAATTTCAAGAACTAACAACTTCATAGTGCAACTTTGAAAAAAAAGGAAACCTTATAGATAAATGTGTTTAACTGTGTTGCAGGTCAAAGGTCTTTTACAGTGTTGACATTGGCACAGACAGAGTCATGCATTTTAGTTATAACAAATAAAATCTCATCTGAGTTCAGCGTTTCGGGTGATCATTTGAACTGTTTCCTCCTTTTCTCCTTTAGGTTTATATTTACACATTCAGCGACAGGGAGATGCCACAAAATGAAAAAGGGGCATGCAAAGTGTCTCCAACAGCCACGTTCCCTACTGCTGTAAACTAATTTCAATCAATCCTTCCTCTTTGCATCCAAAGCAGCCACTGCTGACTGCCACCGCCTGAAGATAACTATTTCACCACCTCTGTCATGCCTAATTAACAACTCAGATGTACAATTTCGAAATTTCGCAATTAACCTACTAAAATATTGTTGGAGGATGCTAATTGTTATGCCAGTTGCCATAAAGACTCATTTGCATAACGTATGTGCAAAAAACAATTATGAGCTGTTGATCGCACAGGAGCCTGCGGTAAACGCTTGGAGCAATGGAGGGGTGCGTGTGTGTGCAGATGGAGGGACAGCACTGAATCATTGTACAAAAAGAAAATGATTTGAGGAGCCGTACGTGCAAATACCAAGCACCACCGGTGCAAAGGCATCTATCTCCACAGCGCAAGAGCAGTTACCCCCTCCAAATGAAACTGATATGTATACTCCTTGTTTTTTCCCCCTCTCCTCTTTGTCTGGCTCTGTTTTGTTTCATCTTTGCTGATGGGGAAATGGAGGGTATTCGGGAGCTACTTAAATAATAGCCACGTCTTAGCGTGTCCCCCCTCGTGCTTTATAGAGGAGGAAGCACTAGTGGCCCTGCTATTGAGGCAGTCAGGACCCCAGCTGTGCACGAGCCATTCGGCACAACACTATCTAGTCACTGCAGCCGCTGCACTGGGGCTCTCTGAAACAAAAAGCAGCCAGAGTCAATTGTCTCTTGCGCTGAATAGCTTTCTGTTCTCTCATGTATTTACTGGAGCTTTTTTTTTAGCACAAAGAAAAACCTAAAAGGTAGAAAAAATATAAACGAGAAATAAAATAAATTGTGAAATTAAATATATGTTTTGGATTTGTTGTTGTTCTGGATTTACAAAATCTTATTTAATATAATATAATATATATTTTCCCTGCAGCTGCATAATAATAATAATAATAATAATAATAATAATAATAATAATAATAATAATAATAATAATAATAATAATAATAATAATAATAATAATAATAATACAAGAAAAATAAATGAATTGATTGGTTTTAATAATGATAACACAATTGGAATGAGAAGGCTCATTAACTGTGTCAGGAAACATTGAAATATATGTTCCATGTAGATTTCAGAAATGCTT
Organism: Colistium nudipinnis; assembly: GCA_016785305.1. NCBI lineage: Eukaryota > Metazoa > Chordata > Actinopteri > Pleuronectiformes > Rhombosoleidae > Colistium > Colistium nudipinnis. The sequence continues at coordinate 283,786 of JAFBJU010000614.1, forward strand.
ACCACCTCAGACCTAACTCTATTTGCTCCAGGTAATGCTTTTAGTCAGCCTTGCATGTGGTTAATTACACTCTCATCCTCAACTGTATTTAGTTAACACAGTCTTTCCTACGTGATCATTACATATACCATAGGAGAACATATATGAAAGCGTGTCTGGTGGATTTCTGAAGCCAAATCACATATGTGCCAAACAACAGCGACGCTGGCTCCGGCTGTGAGCGCAGTCCCTCCCTAATCCAGTGCTCTAAACACTGGATCGGTGCATTTATCAGCATGAATCTGCCACAGTCGCTCGCTCTCTCCCTCCCCTACCTCTCCGGACCCCCCCGTTCTGAACCTGATGAGTCAAAGGTCAGGAAAACAACAAGTCAATACGCAGCCAAAAGAAGCGCCATGCAGCGGAGAGAGCTATGGAGAGGGCTAAGCCTCTCTGTGGCAGTCTGTGATTTAGCCTATAATAGTTTTCTGTAATCTCTTTCTATTGATTAAACCTCACATCAAAGAGGAGTCCTGCTACAGAACCTCTCTTTTCCTGGTCAGAAATACCATATGGAGGTAATCTTTCACCTTTGTTATTCTTGCCGCTCCCACTGCTGCTGCTGCCGCTGTGCGCCTCTCTGCCAAGCGTGAGAGCAAGACAAGGGAGCAGTCAGCGGGATAAAACAAACCCAGCACAGAGGAATAACTGCAAAACTCCGTTATAAACTACAGAGCCATTTCCACTCAATGCATCCATTGTCTCCTTATGCCTACAGGTAAAGGGGTACATAGGTATGTGTTGTACGCATGAATGTAGCCTTTGTCCTAAAAGGGTTCGAAACTTGGGAGATTAAAACACACAGCCATTTTTTATGTATGTTCCAAAAGACAAACATCACACACAGGAGGACAAAGAACACCGCTTGCCAACTCAATCTCACGTTTAGCTTATCTAAATGCAAAACCATGAAAAAAACAGGCTCCTGCTAAAAACACTCACTTTAGTGACAGGCAAATGACTTCATGCTGCCACTTAATCTAATTTCTTGCATAATGCTCTCTAATTAGCATATCAAAGTGAATTAATACTTCTAGGGCATTAGCAATGCAGAAATATGCTGTGGCTCTGTAATAACAGTTAGAAGGGTGCCAGAAACTTCCAAACACCTAGAAAAGTTGCCTGAAAACCTTGCAAGTGCGAGAACATAAGAACATGCACTTCTTTATGTCTCCTTTGCAAATGAAAACAGAAAATCAAGACAAAGATCGTTTGCACCACTTTGATTTGTTTCGCCACTCATCGGAAATTATTACTTCGAACATAAACACACACCGAAAGCTCTGAAGCCAAACCTCATACTCCCTATTCATCTAGACACTTAGACTCCATAACATGATACATGTGCGCAGTAATTACACTGCTGATTCTTGGACTGCTTTCAAATGTATTATTAAAAGTCATTTTCAGCCAACGGTGGATCCCATAGCAGAAAGGCAGCGGTTCCTGTGCCATCTGAGCGCACATGAAAGGGACAGAGGAAGCCCAGGGAGCGGAGCTCCAGGAGCCAGTGAAAGGCTCACTGTGTGCAGGAAAAATACTGACCGGTCAACAAGGCCACCAGACCAGCTGAGCTCTGTCAATGGCTAAGAGGGAGAGGCTGTGACTCTAAACCACAGGTTAAACATACGTACACGCGCACAGACAGACAGACACACACACCCGCAGCTTGTTCTCCCTCACACTGTCGCATCTCTTTCTCATTCGTTATTATTCCCTGGCACCTACACGTATACACGTGAATATATATTGATATGAATTTATAGATATATATTTTCATTTTCCTAGTGACATTATTTCGACCGCCTTCAGAGCAGAATCATTCGAACCATAGCCGTCACGCAACACAATTTATGAAATATCAGATTTTATCTAATGTTAATATAACGTCAGTTTGAAAATAAAAACACTGCTTTTATTTTACCACAGAGTTCAACAGATGCCCCAGTGAATCTGCACTGAAAAAACACTTGCACATTAAATCTGTGAATATAAAATATTGCATCTCGTGGGATTCTCTGTTTTACTATCTCTTTCACTGTCTAAAGTCAACGGGCAGACAATCATATCAGAGCACCTCGACTGTGGACACCTCTGCCTGTTCCTAACCTGTGTTGGGGAAGTTCATAAAACTTTTATGATCTCCTCAAAGCAATTTCTCGATAAACTGCACAAAGGTCGCAAATTCAACAAGACATATAGTTATCTGAATTACACTAAAACCACAGTATTACTTCATTCTTATTCTAATAAAATACATGTGTTTTGTGAAAAAAAATAATAATAAAGGGTAATTTGAGTATTTGAAACATATTTCAAGAACAAAACAATCACACATACTAAGGTGTAATAAAAATAGTCTGTACAAAACTAGTTAACAATAAAAATCTATTCATCCTCATTGAGGAATTTAAAGGTATCATATGCCTCTTAAACATTGTGAGCAAAGTGTAGAAACAGCACTGTATCTGAACAACACTGACCAACAAAATCTGCAGCAAAGTTTTAGCTATTACAAAGAGACAAAAGAATATTACTTACAATTTAAGGTGTCTTACATATATGCACACAAATGTAGCCTAAAGTTTACAACCCAGGATTGCAGTTTTAAGTATTTAATATGCAACATTTTTTCCCAATAATTTTATAAAATGTGATTCTATTATTTGTATTTTTATATATTCCCCACATTTGTTCCCAATGTGTCTACATGCAACTGCAATAAGATCACTGACTGAATAATTAACATCAAATTTTGAAATCGCAGACATTGTTTTGAGTTTATAAAGCATGAATTGTGTGTGATCTCAGCTATGTAGAACATATGCTACAGGATTTCCCCTTCCTGTTTGGTGCCAGGTTTTAGTGAGGGTGAAAGATGGAGTGTACTTTCGATTTGAATCCAAGCAACCAGGGCTGGAAAAGGTGTAAAGGGAGCATCATCAGAGTGGGGGGAAAAACAACCTCTGCTGTAACAACAGGACTGCTTCAACGTGGTACAATGACATTTTTTATAAAGTGATTGATTCATTTGGGCAGAGGTCCCCTGTAACCTGGATGCAGGTTGTCATCAGATGACTGGGAGGTTAAAATGTATGTATAATAATGCACTGAGGCTCCTGTACAAAGTTTGACTTTGTGTTAGTTCAATTCATTTTCATTTCTTTTTAACAAAAAAAACACCTTACCTGTCTTTTCTTTGATTTCGCAGAGAACGCTGAAGAGTGCTGGTTTCATTCTGTGACAGTTCAGTCCATGTTTCCTGTTTCAGTATAAGACAAGATAACATATTGAAATAAGTTCACTGATCAATCACATGTTAGATATTACTTACTATTATGATTATTGTAGATGTTAAGTTTTTTTTTTTTCTCACTATCACATGGCTTGCAATGCTTGCAATGCAACACATTGGTCACTCTATGTTCAAAACAAAGTAAAAATATCCGTCTATTAAGGTTAACTCTGCACAATTTTAAATATAGGGCCAAACAAAAACTAATATAAATGATGAGCCCACTGGCATTTAATTTTGGATTTTCAGCAGCCGTGTATTTTTCAAATGTGAACATTTACTACAGGACATGTGCACCTTGTAAACTTTTTGAACAACATGACCTCTCTCCGATTCACGTTGGCACAGTTTAAATAACACACTGCTGCTCCCTCAGTGGCAACTTTCTCCTGTGTTAACGCTTTGCAAGCCACTAAATGCACCTCGGTGTGAGATTATCATTAAAGCCACTCCAGTCTATTGTTATGCATGGGGGACTTAAAGCGGGCCAGAACTCAACAATGATGCGTTCAGCGTTTTGCGGGGGGCCAAGTTAATAAAACATATAAATCAACCAACTTTGCTTGCGCCTCGTCCAGACTCTGATCAGTAATGGTCATTATTTGATGGAGAATGTCACCAATGTCTTGTTTTCTTCCGTCCACGTCTGTCCCATCGTGCCCGTGCGGAGGCGGCAGTGCCATGCCTCCTTGTACCGAGTGGCCGGTCAGACTGACCCCGCCGATCGACTGCATGATTCGGGCTTGATCGTCCATGGTAGCCGCTAAAGAGTCTGTGCACTGAGCCACACAAATTGAAAAACTCATATACGAAATCGGCTACAACATGTGCCGCAGACTGGAGTGATGAAGGCGGTTGTGTTGTCGAGCGACACGGAGGATACACGTCTTTTTGTTTGTTTTGTAATGAAGAAAAAGCAGTGATGTTTTTGCGTAAATCTTGTGTCCAAGTTCTCGCTGGTCCTCTCGCTGCTTTTTTTTACGCGCGGTCCAAAGTGCCAAAACGCGTGGCTGCTGTGTTTGTAGAAAAATGCATAAATCTGTGTCTTGTCTTCTTATTAAAACTTCTTTGTCGGGATCGGACGGTCCATCATCAGCCGCACGAATCCTCCTGCCAATCTGTCTTTTCTCTGGGATTTGACGGGTGGTACAGACAGAAACGCTCCTGGGTGATCTCTCATTTATCAGCGCTCTTCGCGGGATCCCCGTCGCATTTCCTCTCCAAAAAATGTCCAATTCCTCCTCGTGAAGCACCGGCAACAAAAAAAATATCCAATGTGGAAACGTGGAAACAAATCAAAAAGAAGAAGAAGAAGAAGAAAAAATCTAGGCTTGCAGGTGCTGCCAACTATAAATGTGCAGAAATGAGTCCCGCGACAATAGGCAGTATTTAAAAAAATACACAATCTGCTGCGCAAGGTGTCCAAATGTGACTATAAAAAATATGAAATGTACAAAAAAGTTGTGAAGATTTCTATCTAGAAAAAAACAACAGCAACAGCGAGAAGAAATTAATTAGGACACAGCGCTTGTATAAAGGCGATGCGCAAAAAAATATCTTGCCCTGCTGAAATTTATGAGCTCCAGCCTCTGCCTGTGTGTGTTTTATGTTGTTTGATGGCAGCGGTAGTGAGCGATTGACAGTGTGCCAATGCCACTCACTCAGTGCAGACGTGTCAGAGCAGGGAACAGGGGTAGAGAAAAAAATATATATATATATAAAAAAACAAAACAAAATACGAAATGAAAATGCACGCTCCGCCCTGCAGAGGAGGGGTCTATATTCTTGTCACTTCTCGCCTGAACACCGAAAAACAAAATGTTAAGAGCTAGTACTCAGGATGGTGATTATATTGATGAAAGCACGGCAGAGTCTCCTCTCTCTCTCTCTCTCTCCCTCTCTCCCTCTTTCTCTCGCGCTCTTGTAGCAGCAGCAGCAAAGTATATCCTCCTTTCCTCACGCGTGCACGTGCAGCTATGTGCATATTCTCGAGCAGTGATAAAGATTTCGGCCCTGCAACGACACAGGCGAATGCATAATGAGAGTTTTCATACAGTTTGATGTGGAACTGCACAGTGCCCTTTATGCAAGCCTTGCTTCAAGCCAGGCGAGCGGCGGACATGTTTATATTATTGGAAGTAAAGCTCCTCGACCAATCCCGGGCCAGGGTGACGGAGACTGACGATCTACGTGTCCTATTACTGGCAGATGCATGGTGGCGAAAGCCCACCCACCCCCATCCCTCCATCTTCACCCTGCTGGTACAAAAGGATGGGAACTTCTGATTGGTCGTCGCCACGAGTGACATCCATTGCAAAAGCAGGCGGCGCTGCTCGGTGCTCCTCCGCAGTTGCTATGGCAGCAGACAAGTTGTTGAGCTGGATGCGAGGCAGCAAATAATCTTTGCCCCCCCCACGTACAATAAGCAGTTAGATCGCGGGTTTGTGAAGACAAGCAGGGAAAACAGGAATCTTTGCAAGAAAAACGCTCTCAGCTGTCCACTGCTCTGTGGCCTTGCATGCGCCACAGATGGGTTAAATGCAGAAGTCAAATTTCCCCCGACTTGAGTGTGTTTGCATGTGCATGTTTGTGTGGGACGATGCGCAATTCTAATTATTAGTTTTTTATTAAGCGAGGAAAAGCTAGAGAATGGGCAAAATTATCACGTAAAATGTGGTTATTTTCTGAAACATTTTCCACTTTTTGATTTATTATTTTCAGTTTTTCCCTCTGAGTTTGCTCACTGATTAGACAAACTGGGACCAGAGTCCAAACAAACTGACAGTGAGCACTCCAGTTATTTTCACACTGTTTTACATATTGTTTATATGATTACTGTTGTGCATACAAAATGCACATAAGGTACTACCCTTTAAAAGGCACTGAACAGTGCTAACAAATTGTTTTGACTCGCAACAAGCAAACTCTTCGACAACAAAATTAAAAAGTAAAACAAAAACAAATTCTCACAGAGTGACACGCTGAGCACCATGTTTACGACAGAAAGCTCCTGGTTGTATGGAAAATTGTAGTTTAATTTATATTTGATTAAGTCCATCAGCTTCTCTGACATGAACGCTCATGGTTTAATCGTGATTGTGACAAGGTAAACTGTATATTGTTTTGACAATGATGTTAGTGTTTAATATGCTTGAGTTCACATAATATGTAGAAGCATAGTTTTCACCTTAATATATTCAATATCAGTATTTTCTATTATTTATAATGTGTTCATATTGGTCAGTTCAAAGTGTTGGGTAGATCGTGGTGTCAGGAATTTAATCATTATCATGAGTCAGAGCCAGGCAGGATTTATCTTCAGAAAAGAAAGAAACTTTTACTTGAAGAAGTTCAACTGAAGTCACGATATCGTGAGTCATTATTTCAAATAACCATTCACAACTTTTGATTATCTGAGGAGACAATGGAGAGAAAATCACCCTGCTGCCCCCTGTCTATTCTCCAATTTGCAGTCCACGAACTGAGGATGAGCTCTCCCAGAACAACACATCATGTGTAACACTCACACATTTAATTTGATATCGGAATACAGGTGATAAAATTAATTGAAATTCATATATTGTGTTTGATTAATAATAAGAAAAAGTCCCATGGAAACTTGAAGACATTACTTATCTTCAAGTTTCATGACTTCTAAAGTCAGAAGTGTTAATATCACTACAATTCATTGTGTGGAAATAATAACACCGATAGTCTTTAGCAGTCTGTGTGGTTACTGCTCATTCGTTTGACCTTGAAGCATTGGAGCAACACACTCTTGAGTTTCGTGAATGGGAGTCCCAGGACTACTGCATTTATCATTGAAATACTGAGCTGTCAAGTCACACTACATACCTGTCAGGAAGGGCTCAAAGGTACAGCTCTGGCGCCTCTTCGCTGTTGCAGTGCGTGATTCTTCATTGCATTGCATAGCAGGCCTATTCACCGTTGTTTTCAGCCATATGTCAACATAATTCATTTCCGTATGTGACAGCTCCTTACAGCAAGACACCGTGGATGCTACTAGTTCACAAAACCAAGGGGTTGTGCCATGCTTGGTTTTTTGTGCACTTCATTGAAATCACACTTCTGCAAAAAGAAAAGGGGACCATAAAAATGCTTGATGTCTTTGACAACAAATCATTTACTTGTGGCCTGACAAGTTGTTTCCACATGCAGTGTGCATTAGGTTGAATAAAACAACAATATTTTTACAAACGACCTAAGCGAGGCGCAGATATAAGCACCTATGAGTGCAGAGACAACACTTTGTCATCATGCTTCTCATTGTGACATCTGAAAAGACCCACAGGTGCTGTAGAAAGTGACTGTGTTGTCATATTTCATTTAGGCATCCTTCTGCAAAGCTGTAATTGCCTAATTAGCTTGTTAATTAGGAGATTAGCATTTACTGATAGAGTGGCTTGCTCTGTTGTGATGAGAGTAATACAGATTAAGTGAGAAGTTATGGGTGCATGATTTCACAATTTCACTGTCCACAAAGGGGTCACAAATCATTAGAGGATTTGTGAAATGGCTGCTTGTATTACATTTTCCGATGATGTTTGTCCTTTCTCCGAGCTTCTTTGAATCGGATGAATTGGCTGTGAGGATGGAGATAGGATGCTGTAGCCCGGTGACGGTAGCCTGTCAGACGGCAGCCACATACAGTATCGCCTGGTCTGAGTGTCGCCGGTATGGTCCCCTGTTGCTCAGGGAGATTGGAGGAAATGACCGAGCAGACGGTGCCAGAGACATTACTAACCCAATTATGAACAGTCTTTCATTTGGTTTGGATACTTTATTCTTATTTACTTCCTGGTATTCGCCGCTGGTATGCATGCACTTTGTCTTCATTACGATTGCACACTTGAAAGCACAGAGAGGTATAGCACGAATATTTGTTCAATCTGCCCCTTGGTTTCCTGTGGTAAACTAATAGCCAAGCAATGGTGCCTTTAAACATTAGGTCATATTCAAAGTCCCAGCAATGTAAAACGAAATGAAGAGACAAATTCAAAAACACCAGAATTATTATTTATTATATGACTTAAAAATTGTTCCAGATGCAGACATTTATAATAAGCATTTTATAGCTGGTTGTGGATAAGCTAACTTTAAACACAATATACACTGTGGAGTAGTTTATTCCACAACAATATATTACCGTTTATGAGCTGATCATATGATTTTGTTCTTTTATTGTTTAGTGGTGGTTGTCAGTTGACATTTTGGTGCTTTACAGCCAGTTTTGTATGTTCAATATAAATATAAAAGAAACTGGAAAGTCTGGACTAGATTTAATGGACTTAGTTGTATTTCAACACACACTGCACGGACAGCAGTGTGTTTGAAAGGTATGTAGGTGGCAATGCTGCACATAGTTTAACTGATAACGAGTGTTGTTAACTCCCCCTGAGGTTATAAAATCCCTTAAAATGGCTGTGCGTGAGGTAAACGAATAAACTGTGAAGAATGCTAAATGCCCAATTAGTTGAGTTGGTAAACTGCCAACATGTTTGTGGGACAGTATTAAAAATAAATAAATAAAATAAAGCATTTGAAACTACCAAACCTTTAACGCCCCAAACCTAAATCAATCTGTAACCTAAATACTCCGTGTCGCACTCTGGCCACAATGGACACCTCATTCATATGTACACCTGCACTGACACAAAGCAGGATGTTCCTAAAAAGTCAACCTTTTGATCATGTTTTAATCCCAAGAGAAGGGACTCTGTATCTTTAGGAAGTCAAGACAGATGTGAGAGATCAGGAGCAGGCAGTAATCGGGGGGGAAGGTGAAAGGTACACAGCTACACTGCTCGCCACGATCAATCATACTGTACTTGTCCTCCCTCGACTCTCTCGCTGTTACTGTCTCCACTGACTGCACTTCTCTCTTTGCTTAAAATTATTACACAGGCCATAAACCCAGAGAGGTGAGTGTCCTGTTAATGTGGGTACATGTAGTGGTTGCAGTAACCTTTAAGATTGGCCAGCGAGTGGTGGTGGCTTGGACACGGGCCATATATTCTGTTCAATACCAGAGACGCGGATTGACTTGGGGAGGCATTTTAATTGTCAGGAGCAGAATGAAATCAGACCTTGATTGCGATGCTTTCATTGTTAAATTCACAGGCATCCGACAGATTCCGACAACTTTTTATGGGAGACAAAAAAAAGGGGGACGTCAGAGACTAATGAGGACGCGTGGAGTGCGGTTTGCCTTTTGTCACGGTGACACTGATATGGCTCATCGTCGGGATGAATGGAGAATTTTGGAAACAGGCATAAAAATCCCCACGTCTGAATAAGTACTAAAATTGTTCATTTCCGCTGCTTCATTCGCTTTTTTGTGAATCCCACGCCTTCATTGATCTGTAGCAGGCGTATACACAACCCCCACTCTGGACTTTATCTCACTTACTTTATCTCCTTCATATATTTAATTGTAAAGATTTAAACATTAAATTTTACAACTTTTCTCTCCCTTCAACATCAATTTGTCTGGTAATGAAGAGAAAATCTCCGAAGAGGTCAGAGTGTAGCGTGTCTAAATCAATGTGGCCAGACTGCCCTCAACTCAGCTTGAGTATTGACATTATGCCAGCTATGACACCATAACTCAGCCCACTGCGATGGTCATTTGATAAATGGTATCATAAATTGTTGACAAAACAATTTGTGATGTATTATGTTACCGATGGGTTGTACTGCTTATCAAATCAAGTAATCTGGCAGGGCTCTCCATTCATCAGCATAATGCAAGCTCTCGTTGTAGATAGTGATGACTTTGTTGCTTCGTCGACATGCAGTTCAAATGTAGTGTTGCTGGAGCGCCGGGAGAGCTGCTGGAGTCGGTTTCATTATTTTTATGAGGCTCTTATGGACGTACATCGCTACTGTCTTTTTTCTCAATTGAGGGAAATAGTGTAAAGCAGTATCAGTATATTGTTCGGAAAGCTTGTCTAAACTGAAATGGTGTTTTAGTGGATTCGAGAAAAGCGGTGTGAAAGGAAACAACACATTTGGATAAGGACGGAATGGAGTAACAGCAAAAGAAGGCACAGTGCACGCTTTTCTTCCCAGCCATGATTGTGTCGTCACCAGTGACAGGGTTAAAGTTTCGATGAAATGATTCACTTTCTTTCCCAAAAATGTAAATGTGGAGATTAACGCAGCGTCATGTGTGGTGAACATGAAGTTAGCTTGCAATAGTTCAGCATAAGGCTGATGGAAGGATAAAATATCATTATACTTTTATTGTTGTTGTGAGGTTTAAACTAATTATGACACTTAAGTGATACTGGAAGCTAAATAAGGTTATCTTTGTACTTCACCAAGCCATAGCTATTTACCCCCTTGTTTTCAGTGTTTGTGCTTAGATAGTCTAACTCCTTTTCGATCTTCCAATGTAAGGTTTGTATAATTCTTCCCAGTTAAGTCTTAAGCGAGAAGTGTAATTTGATTGTCTTCAAATTTTAAATATTTCCTAGATGCAGTTTCCACTGCATCAAAACCAACCTGAACTCACTGACTGTGAGCTTTAAATCTTTAAATAAAGAAAAAGCATTCAGATTACATTTCTATTAACTGTAATAAGAAGGTTTTCTTATCAGTGTTTTACTTTGACATGCTGACACTGTGTCAGTTGTTAAGACAGTTGTTTTCCCCATCTCCAAACATGTGTCGTCCTTTATGTCCCGTAAAAACATGCCAGATGGAAAACAACGCCCTTGACTAGTGTTGGAGTGGTGACAAGCAGTGGTCTTTCTGTGTATGGAGAGAACAGAAAAAGAAAAGGAAAACAAAGTGAGAGCTCATCTCAGCAGTCAGCCTGGTTTGTGTAATCAGGGGCATTTTAATAAATGCTAAAAGCTAAATTCTTTATTTTTAGCGTCTGTGAAGTCACAAGCCTTGTCAGCTTCCTTCAGACGTTTCCAGGTGAACGTGTCTCTCTGTGTCGCGTTCATCTTGTTAGCACGGCACTCGTGCGAAACATACGGTACAATATTTATGAAGAACACCGCCATACAGCCAGTGCTGCAGCCAATTTTCCGAAGAAATATTTGATCTTAAAAGCCGGAGCTCGAGAGAAGCCTTGTGCTCTTGATCAAGAAGTAATGTTGCATCTTTTCATCGCGTTGTTCTTTGCTGTAAGTTTCCTGTCCATCCTCCCTCTGACAGTGCCATTCCTGTTTGGCCCCGGGCTTCAAAGATATATTGAAGTTCTGCAAATATCTGTCAAGCATGGAGCCCAATGACTAAAACAACATCTGTCCACCACATCTCAACAAACCTATTCATGAATGCAGCGTTTGTTGTCGTCGGTGTGTTTTAGCACAGTGTAGCCCTCCAACACAGCCATTGCTCATTCCTTATTGTTTTAATATGGTCTGTTGAGGGAAGGGGATTAGATGACCCACTGGTTTGTGACATTTAGTATCCCCTATCTCACCGTGGAGGCAATGGGATTTATGAAATGGGTCATACACATGCACATGAGTCTTACTTAAGCCTCCCGTTAAAGCCACATGACCTTAGGAGAGAGGGAAACATATCACAGGAAAATGCTAATGTGGTGCATTTGGCGCACATTAATTCTGTGCATGAATAAGACACATATTTCACTGCTGGAAAAATAAAAATGGGGCTTTGGAGTGATGCGCTCTTTTTGCTATCTCAAACATTAAAGGAATCGGCTCTACAGCAATTAGGACTGGCTGTAATTTGTTAACTTGTGATAACATCGCGGCTATTATTATTTTTCTTGTGATGATATGCGAATTAAAGAAAACTGCTGATTTGAGAGGTTTTCATTGTGTCATCTTGAAATTCAGTAATTACTGCCTATGTGTGTCAGCCCCTCAGAGGGGCGGTGGAAGGTTGGTGAGCACGAGAAACGATAGGTGTTCAGTTTTTGTTTTGTTGGCATCATGAGATATGTGGATTATTTGCACCCATGGCACCTGATTGCGTTTGGTTCAAGCACATGTTACACACATTTTTGCAATATTTTCTCTCCAAGTTGCAGTCCGTATTTCTCTGGAAAATGTTCAGCACTGCAAGATCTCAAGGTTAATGCTTCTCAGGAGCCTTTACCTCTGGCCTCCGTTCAGATCCCTGCAATTAGGCTTTTCACTTGTGAATTAAAGCTGTCTGAAACAAAGAGTCCGGCTTACATCATCTGACCCCCTGCCCTCAAAGAGGGAGTTATCATAGAGTTCAAAGGTGTCCTATTACAGGGCGAGGATTATAGTGAAATCAGAGTGGTGAATAATTTATGCTGCATACTCAGGGTTTTGACTTTTTATTGCAAATACGTGCTCCACAAGCCTTTATGTCTGAATTAATGGGTTGCCTTAAATGCAACTCCGCACACTGCAAATTGTGTTTGTATTATACCGCTCACTTGTTCCCTAAAAAAATCCCTGATAAATCGTCACACCACTGCCTGGGGAATAGAAGTGAAGAACTGACTAAAACATTAAGTTCGAAAAAGGTGACTGATGAAGACAGTGTTAATAGGATTGACTTCAATTGCAATTAACCATGCTAACCGTGTGTCTATCGATGTTCTGAGAAAATGGTGCACATTGCAATCCAATGTATTGGAAGGCTGCTTTAGAGCTAAAGATGGAGGAACGTTGCCTGTGTGAGGAGAGAAAGCACAAATAGTTCTGTTGGTCACGAACAATTTTTTTGCCATTTCATTGTACTGTGGCATATCTTTCATTAAGGTTTAAGCATTAGATTAAACTAGAACCAGTGTCCAATAGTAATTAACTTGAGTATATCAGGAGGCCATTATTCACATTAAAGTAACCTTTTAATAGCGGAGCCTTTAACTCCACTGCAGGTAATGACTTTAAAGAGTGCTTATTAAAAGAGAAATGGTAATGAGCTTTAATAAAGCAGAACAACTTTGAAATGAGGAGCGCTTTTTCGATAGAAAAGGATGGAGGGATTGGACCTGTGATTCCATTAACGAGACTAATGACTCTTTATCAGCCCTCTTATGTGTACATGGAGTTAACATTAACAGTGATTGAGGACGGGGTTCAGTGAAAAGATGGGACTTTTCATTGCCCTTTAAAAGATCAGATAAGAGAAAAAGAACTTTAGTAATTTAAATCATTGAGAATTGATAACACGAGTCCTATGACCCTCAAACCCAGCGAGTACATCCAGAATCTCCTTCAGCACTTATGGAGTGTAACAATACAGTACATCTCTAATTATGAAATGAATCTCTGTCATTATGTATGAAAATGAAGCGGATGAAAGGGAGTAGATTAGGTAATGCAAGTGTCAAAACTTAGGTTACAAAATGTGATTCATTAGGTTGGTTTTACAATTTAAAATCCCGTGAGCTGTTTTAAAAGTTGATTATCTATATAAAGCTTTGGATGAAACCAAACGTATGGAACTGAACATAAGCATGATGTATTATATGGTTTACTTTACTTCCTCATGGAGTCAAGACTAGGAAAATAAGGCAAAAGTTGTTTTTTTTAGAGAAGACAAAGAATTAAAGAAATACGGAGATGGGAGAATGAAAATTATTAAATCAATCTTTGGCAAGCAGCTGGGGCAGGGCTCCAGCTGACAGCAGCACCTGGGTGTGTGGCACAGGCAGCCTGGGGCTACACTGGCTCTCCCCCATCACACCCCCGCTCCTCTTCATAGGCCCTCCATCGGCCCCCAGCCCCTGCTGGCTATCCCCCCCCCCCACCCTTCAGACAGAGGCAACGTCGTCTCTCTGACGCTCACAGACTAATTAAAGGGGTGATTTGTGAAATGCCATCATTTTATTTAATTAATCTCAAACACAAAGCCATAAAACCCATCATCTAAAAATATTTGTGTTGGTTTGCTTTGTACCTAATAGATTAAGGTACATTAAAGAAGCGACTGGAATTATCTATTTTAACGCATGGCGCCAGAGGCAACGTCGTCTCTCTGACGCTCACAGACTAATTAAAGGGGTGATTTGTGAAATGCCATAATTTTATTTAATTAATCTCAAACACAAAGCCATAAAACCCATCATCTAAAAATATTTGTGTTGGTTTGCTTTGTACCTAATAGATTAAGGTACATTAAAGAAGCGACTGGAATTATCTATTTTAACGCATGGCGCCGGCGAAGGTTGGCAACCTCCCAATATTTTTAAGATCTGCCAATCCATGTAGCGTATCAGCATCAGTGCAGCAATACAAACGACTCCCTCTCGCTATTAGTGACAACAACTTGCTCCGTGTTCGTACATCACATTGCTTTCTTTAAACAGCAGCGAAACATACATGAGTGACTGTGCAGTTCTCAAACAAATGCCTCCCTTCTTCCATGTTCCTCCTCATCTCAACATGTTTTAATTAGTCGTGAAAAATGAATTCATTTGGAAAACAAATAACGTGAGCTGCGTATGTCGGTTTATGGTTGGCAAGGCTAAAGATGGGTGATTTTCACCGTATATACATAGGGAGGAGAGACACACAAATAGCACAATGTACAAATATTTTGAAAACATTTATTGTAATATATATATATATATATATTTTGAGAATACAGGGAGCACTTGTCCAGCTTTAACATCCCTTAAGCTTTGCTGTAACTTCCTGTTGATCTTTGAAGGCCATTTATAGCCCGCTAATTGATCTCAAAATAAAAATAAATGGCCATCCTTTTCCCTTTTACTACAGTAATTTAATCTTTAATACGACCATATTTTGAAAATAGTACAGCTTATTGTAACCACAGGAGCAGCGACAAGAAAAAAGTCAGTTATGAAATGCTTGTATTAATTCTTGAGAGGCCAGTTCAAATTGAATTTATGCAAAGCTCAGGCATCCAGAATGGTAAAGAAAGTAGTTTGAAGCTTGTTTTTTTCAACGTCTTCCACATTTTTCACCTTCAAGACCTGCCCCGGGCAATATTCTATATTTTACATTGAAACTGTTTTTGTTCAAGTTAAAAAAAAATCAATTTTGTTTGGCGAAACTGTCTTTTTATGCCTTTATTTTGTAAGACAACATCAGCACGTGCAAACGAAACTGCACATTTCAACAATAAATATTTATTCAGTGTGCGTGATGAGCAATGGGTGTGAGCTCAGGTGTAATTTGGTTTCAGTCTATCAAGATTAATTTTGTCAGGAACATGATGAATGCAATGCGGGGCAATGCTCCGATGCATCAGTGTCAGTCCAGACGAGATTTTTCACAGGAGTTGAGAGTTTCTAAGATTAAGTGCAGTATTAGTCAATGTTTTTGGGATAAGACTTCACGCTAATTTAGTGAAGAGCAACAACCTGCAGAGGAGGCTCCATTAGCAATGACAATGAACTACAGCTCTGCTGGGAAAATCTGATTAACGCTGGCTGTTGGAATTGTGAAGTTGTTCCACTGGATGGGTGATAATTCCACATTTGCAGAAATACCAGCTGATAAAGTGCCTTTGTCCGTGCCAAAGTCTCTCTTTACCGGAGTATTGTCGTATTTCACCAGCCCCCAGGAGGCGACAACGTGGTTAGTTTTGACACTAAATTTATAGAAATGTCAAGAGAATACAGTATGACAACATAACTCAGAAATCGTATCAGAGGAGAGAGATATTTGTCTATGAATTCAGAAGCGTTAGATCTCATTTGTGCAGAAATGTAGCGTGCCAAATTTCAAACAAAAGCAATAGCGTGCCTGAGGCAATATGGAACGTGAAGTGTGTAAAGCAGTCAGGTAAGATGTGTGTTTCCTTAAAAACCCATCCGCATCAGGCCACTACAGCATGAGCAAATCTTTCCTGCTCTGTTTTGACTTCATCCACAATATAGGTTTGACCTTTCACAGCTAAATATCTATCCCTTATTCCCCCTTTTTTCCAAGGAAATTTCTCTATTGAGATCAGATGTTCTGAATATATAACTCTGACATGCTGCTGTCAGCATTGATTTCCATATGGTTTTGAAATCCTCTCCAGGAAGATAAGTATCTTTACACATGACTGCCAGATTTGATTGCCTTCTGTAAAGGGGGCTGTATTGGAGTCATTCTCAGTGCATGCCTTACTACATTGTATTATTCTGCTGTTATGCCATACTCTGCCCCTCGCAGAGCCCTCATCTAAATAAGACTATTTTTCCATGCTTGGCTGTTCTCAGAAGGATTGGTGGGAGAGTGGGAGTCTGCTCACTGTAACGGAACATGTGACCTTACCAAACGTAAGATGTTGCCTTGTGTTACTGAAAGATTTTTTTTTTTATGTACTGTGCTCAAGATGTCTGTTTTACTCCTAAGTACGCCACTCTCCAACATGTTAAACTACACTGTAGATGAATGAAGACTATTTTGTTTTTGTTTATTTGCTCTATTTGATAATTGTATCATTCTCAAGCTAAAATAATGTCCTCAAGTCAATCTCAAAAGAAGGGATGTTTTTTTTCAATTATCAAAATAAAATAGCACTACATTAACACTTGCCGGCTTTCAAATGTGCATTTCACTATCAGGCTTGAAGAGCAACTTACATGAATTGATTAAACCTACCAAATAAGATGCATTAAGACTGATCACAATACAATTTGCTTCACCTTGATCCAGTTCACATTCATCAGGAATAATAATACAATAAAGCATGATAAAAAAAAACATACCAATATTTACATTTTTAGTAATTACTCAGTGCTGACTGCCAACCATTCTTCAATGCTCCTAAATGCATGTTTCTGATGTTGGAGGATTGTTCACTAAATCAGACACACACGCACACACATGTACATATTGTATATATATATATACACATGCATGTAACTGTATAAATATTGTACACTTTCCATGTAAGGGAAAGAAGATTGTAAACATCTCTGACCATAAAATCTGAGATTCTGAAATCTGTTTAACGCTGAGATTATGATATGTATTTCATAATGTGAGCGCAACGGTATGACAGTGGTATTTGGTGGTGGGGGGTGGTAGGTTTGATCGTTGCTGCATCACATGGTACAATAATAAATTTGGGACTATGGGGGTCTGACACTGTCTGCGCTCAGTATAATTAAGCGGTGCATTAGAAAGAGGGCTGGAATAAAACATGAGTATGTAAATGCAGCCTGGAGCTGATGTTCTAGTGATTATTACAATGCAGATAAAGCATTTCTCACAACTGCCTGTGTCTACTGAAGCCTCCGAAAACATCTGGACCTTTTAATTGAAAAATGGCATAGTGTTTCGCTGTGCTGCTTTGTGCTAAGTGAAGTCAACAATTAAGACAAAAACGTAATTGATAAGAATTGCATTGCTTCATTATTTGGTGTTCCAGTCAAGAAAATTGATTTATCAATTATTTACAGGTCACAGAGCAGAGGTCATGCATTTCTGTTTTCATTGCATCCTCCTCATCTTAAAACATACAGTGCAGAGCCGAGAGCATCTCTGGAGTTCCTCCATATGAAATCAATCATAGCCTGATATCGTGTTGGAAACAATGACAAACTGGAATGCATGTTTTGGCTCTTTACTCATGTATGTAAGAGGACCAAAAATATGCAAATAAATAAAGCTGTGCATTCCCTGAGATATATACAGAGGACACTCAAATCCTAACACTGTGCTTGTCAAGTAATACAGAATATAAACATTCACAATGTAGTGTGTAGCTTGGAGTGTTGGTGGTATATTTGTGGAACATGTGAAAATAAAGTTAAAATAGTAGTTTCCATAGTTTACACAATTCTGCAGATTAAAATGGGCAGTGCTTTTGTGCTTGCCATGTTATTTTGCATAGGGCAAATGTTAGATGATAAACACATTGGTGCACATTTAGATGATAAATAGTCAAAAGATTAGTCGTAAATGCTAAAATAGATAGATTTTCAAGCTTATATTTCCTACTATAAGTAGTTTGAAGGATGAAGAAATCCTCTTATTCCACTTGCATACATATAATTAAACAAAGGTCTTCATCTGTTTTATAGCTGCACCCTCACGTCAAGTTTGTAATGACCCACATACAGCTTGGTCAGCAATATTGAACAGGATAACAGCTGAGCTCTGTTTTGGGAAGTCATATTTTTGAGTTTTTATTTGCTCTATTTGGAACCTAGAAGAGTTGACCTGAGCCTGATAATTGTGCTTTAAATTCGAGTAAAGGGGGAAACTAGATTTCTACACTGGGATGTCCTGTGTCTTTGAGAAAGATGGAACGCAATTTGAATTTACTTTCCTAAAAAAAAATCCCAAAATGTTACATACATTTAATTTATCACACCAATCATTGCCCTCATGAACGCTCATGCTGAGCTATAGAGCTATGTTTGATTTGAGGGGAAAGAGTGAGTCCAGGGATTTTTCAAACTCGAACGTTCCTTCACCCGCCCTGTCGGAAGACTCTAGATTAGTGGGCCCGGGGCAGAGGCTGTTCATCTGCCAATATGGCACCAGCCTGAGTGATGGGCATGTGGCGATGTCACTAATGATCAGACCATAATGATTCGCTGACAGGGGAGGAGAGCAATAGATTGTCACTGGGGGTTGAGTTAAAGAGGAGCCCTAATGATCTGCCTGCAAACACTGCCAGAGCACCACCTATATCACTCCATCTCTTTACTATACCACTCATCAGGTTCCTCTCCAATGGAGGGAGCCACTGTGTTGTGTCTCAATGCCATCTCATGACGCACTGTAAACATCTGTCACCCCCGTATCTATATTTCATGCTATTACCTTTTAGGCCTTGGGCTGCAAGCTGTAAGCCTCGGGGTACTTGATTTCCACCAGCGTGAGCTTTCAGTGGAGGACGGATCAAGTCGTAATCATAGTGCTGCATGGCGGTGTTTTAGCAGCGGGTGTCCTATATACCAGCATCCCAAGTGGTTCCAAGTCTGTAGTACTCAGCGAAATGAAGAATACCTTATGACCTCTATTTTTATCAGATGCTCTGTTACCCCTGTCTCCTTTTCTCGGTCTGTGGTGTAGTTCGTAACTTTCCGTGAGAATAAAATCTGACAAGTTCAAATTTATGCAAAGTGCATATTCGGAAAGTTTACAAATGGTAAAACATTACAGCCTCATTCTTTTTCTGCATATTACATTAATTTGGAGCAGATGACTCCCTTTGCTGAGTCAAAATGCAACACTGTTAATCTCTTTAATGGTCTCCCCAACCATTTGCAAGCGCACATTTACAAAAAGTGAATATTGCCAGGGAATACAAAATGTTGTGATTATAATCAGTTGTCATTGAAATAAGTATAATGTTTTTGTTGTTATTTCATCGACTTTTTACATAGATTTTCTGTAATGATTTCCAATGAATCTAATCTACATTATGTAAACTAATAAGACTGATATTATAGATGGGTTTTCTATATGAATGATATTGATGTTGTGTTTTATGAACTCATCTTTAAAAAAATCATATGCTCAGGTTTAAATTTATTATTTTGGAGTAATACACATTCATTTTTGGTCCATTAAAAAATGATTTTTTGTTATGATTATTTCGCAATAAGCCTCCATAAACATAAACTGCATGGTCCATCCTTAAACAAGGCAACTAAATAGTTGCCCGTTTCCTATTTATTGTAATGCTTCTGTAAGAAATTCACACCCATGACTTATAAACAGCCAAAAATGCTGATGATCGTTCTGATTTTGTGCAACTGTTTATATAATTTAAAATATAATTGATATAAATATATATTATTATATATTAACACTAAACTATATTTGACATAATTGTGATAAAATGCATTTTGTGGGATTTTCAAATATAAACCTAAAATCTACATGAGCTGTTTAATCTATCATACAACTTGAATGCAAATATTCTTATCAAATGACTCACAGTACATAATTCAAGCATATTTCATTATATGTTATACATATTTTAAGCTAATGGAATGGATAGCTACTTGTACTTTTGCTAAAATTGGCATATTTTACATTTGCTGGAACATCATGAAATATTGTTTGGGGTTAAGGGCTTTTTTTTGGTATTGCCCTAAGAAATGATGGAAAAATAGTGTAGGAAATGTGTAAAAATGATTACTGTCGCTGAAAATAATGAATTAAAAATATATTTTTTAAACATACTGCACTTATCCATGCCACTTGCACAGACAGCCGAGTGGATTCAATCAGAAGTGTCTGGCATGATCTTAACTAACAGCAACATTTTCAAACAGCACCAGCACAAGACAACACTTTCACCCCATCAGTGCATTTAATTATGGTTGGACTTGATTCAGCGCTCGTCCTCTCAATATTATTTTATCTCATTTAAGGGAAAAAATGAAAGGTGGAGGGAAAAAAAAGCGGCAAGTACTTTCGTAATTTAAGAGAGTGTTAATTAGTGGTTGCTAACCTTTCTCAGTTATCCATCATCTGGTAATGGAGGCAAGGATCCCTTTTCCAATCTGCTTCATTAAAAACTTTCTATTAAATCTAAATATGACGCTGCATACTGCTGAAATTAATAGAGTTTCTGAATGCCTAATTCATTCTTACGGTGCTAAAGTCCTCCTCGGACATTTTAGCCACATTGATTTTATATGAATAATAATAAGGGAGACAGAGGTCCTTAAAAGCATGTCTGAACAATAAAATGCTTAACCAGAGTTACCGGAGATGAAGCATTTAATTTATCATAGCTGTAGTATATTAAACAACATTGTTTGTGGCATTGGCAGTTGACGTCTGGACTTTGCGTTTGAGGCAAAAAAAACGAAATCTTTCACTGTTGTTTGAATGGACTAATGGCCTGAGGTTACAGTGACACAGTGTTCCCATCCGATGCTACAAATCTGTAAAAAGAGGAAAGTTTATGGGGCACATAAGGAGCTTTGGCTTTACAGGTTCCAATATTTAAAACATGTTTATGTCTTTGAATAAATCCTTTGACCCAATGTATTTTTTAATCAATAACACAGCATAAAAACATTCTATTATAAGTCAAACTCCAAAATTCTAACATCTACATGAGTAAGAATAATATTGCTAAATCTACATAAATTGTAAAAAATATATATACATATGTTCAAAGCGCAGCATTCAGTACTTGCATTGTATTGTATTTTAATGTTTTAGGTCTGATCTTCTTTATGACGACACTGATATACTGATCATAGATTTTATTTGTTAAATCATAATCCGCAAGGAATTTATGAAAATCTAATTTTAGTGTAAGAAAAACACAGTGAGGTAAACTAGGTGAGGTAAACTAATTAAAAAACAATAATGAATACTGTATTTCAGCAAATTCTACAAATTCGTCAAAACAAACCTTGTGACACATGTCCATCACTTCTTTCAATACAATAGATTTTTGATGATCGGGGGTAAAATTATTGCAGATAGAGAAAATTAGAGAATAGGGAAGAAATATTAACTTTACCCATTTAGGTGTGCTTTCATTTAAAATTTACAATTATGATTTAGATAAGTGCCTGTTACCATAAATGCATTTAACA